>OX596075.1:97860084-97942584 GCA_951394005.1 Protophormia terraenovae
TTTGTTATACAAAGGAGAAAGATTAATAGAGTGTACCGAGATTTCGATGTAGGAAAACACCTCAAAGATTGGTAAGCAGAATTCGGAAAAAATATTTTACTGAAGTAGAACTAAAACTTAAACTGAAGTAGAACTAAACCAGAACTGAACTGGAACTGAACTAAAACTGAACTAAAAATAAACTAAAACTGAACTAGAACTGAACTAGAACTGAACTAGAACTGAACTAGAACTGAACTAGAACTGAAATAGAACTGAACTAGAACTGAACTAGAACTGAACTAAAACTGAACTAGAACTGAACTAGAACTGAACTAGAACTGAACTAGAACTGAACTAGAACTGAACTAGAACTGAAATAGAACTGAACTAGAACTGAACTAGAACTGAACTAAAACTGAACTAGAACTGAACTAGAACTGAACTAGAACTGAACGTGAACTAGAACTGAACTAGATCAGAAGAAAAACTGAACTAGTAATGAAATAAAACTGAATCAGAAGTGAACTTGTTAATATAATATATAAAATTTATAGAAACTTAAAAAAAATTTTAAATCACACCAATTAAAACTTTCTTATATATATATATATATATATATATATATATATATATATATATATATATATATATATATATATATATATATATATATATATATATATATATATATATATATATATCTACCAGACTATTTAAGCTAAAATATTGCTTTTCAAAATAAAATTTAAACCGTCTTTTGAAAGTGTTTAACAAATATATTTATTTGCAAATTAAATAAACAAATTAATCTTTACAAATTGCTTAAAACCTGTTTAAAAAATAAATAAGTAAACAAAAATAAATAGCATAAAAAATCGATGTTTTTTCATACATATAAACACACGAAAAGTAAAAAAAAGTACCAACATTAAAATACTTTCTTTGGAAATCGTTTAACCAAAATTTGAAAAAAGAAAAAAACTTTGCTTAATGCCACCAAAAGAATTTAAAGTAAACACTAACTTTACACATCACCATCATCATTATTCACCCACAAATTCTTAAGAAGTCAACAAAAATTTGTTTTCTTATTTCGTGTAAAGTGTATATTTAACAATAAAGCAACTCAAGTCCAAAGAAAACACTAATCCTCTCAGGGCAAAAACAACCAATTTTGGCATCAACAAACATAAACAAACTCTATACATTTAAGTATTCATAAGTTAAATAAACAACCCACAACTTTAGCTGCAGCAGCATCAGTGATGCAGCGAAACCATATGTATGAATTTATGATTGTGCCACATACAACAACACCACACCAAGTGCTGGTACTTAAAATCATTTTCAAGAGCAGACGACAAATTCATTCATTCAGTTGAATGTTCCTTTTTTTTTGTATTTTTCAAATAAAAACACTTAAGAAAGTTAATTTGTGTATAAAACGATTTGCTAAGAACTCTCAAACACTTACTTATGTACTCGAGTGTATTGTAAGTAATTCTTATTTCATGTTTTTTGTATATTTTGGCAAAAGATGGACACTAGCTAACACGCGACAATATTGTCATGCAACATGAAAAAAAGACTGGCAAATTTTTTAAATGATACTTACATTAGAATGTCTGCTATTAGAAATGAAGAAAAGCGAAGGTGGCTAAAATACAAATGTCTAAAACAAAATAATAAAAAATAAAAATAGGATATAAGATGTTGTGTCTAGAATGTAGCAAGAAAAATTAACACTTGGAAAATGAATGTTTAAAATTGAGACACAAGTGACCGAATTTTAATACCCTGTATACAATTTTCAATATTTAGGCGAAATAATATCAGGTTGAAATAATAAAAATTAAATTTTCAATAGGGTTGGGAGATAATCATTAACTTAGTGCTTCTGTGCAAAAAGATTTTAAAGGTCGTTATAGAAATTTTATTAAGAAAAAAAGGAAGATTAAAAAAAAAACCTTTCTTCATCTCCAAAATAATTGTTACTTGCTGTTATGGCAGTTGAAAATGATAAATATGTACTTCCACTGTCGTTCGACTAAAAACTTATTTAGAAAGGACAAATTTACAACTATCTATCTATCTATCTATCTATCTATCTATCTATCTATCTATCTATCTATCTATCTATCTATCTATCTATCTATCTATCTATCTATCTATCTATCTATCTATCTATCTATCTATCTATCTATCTATCTATCTATCTATCTATCTATCTATCTATCTATCTATCTATCTATCTATCTATCTATCTATCTATCTATCTATATATCTATATATCTATCTATCTATCTATCTATCTATCTATCTATCTATCTATCTATCTATCTATCTATCTATCTATCTATCTATCTATCTATCTATCTATCTATCTATCTATCTATCTATCTATCTATCTATCTATCTATCTATCTATCTATCTATCTATCTATCTATCTATCTATCTATCTATCTATCTATCTATCTATCTATCTATCTATCTATCTATCTATCTATCTATCTATCTATCTATCTATCTATCTATCTATCTATCTATCTATCTATCTATCTATCTATCTATCTATCTATCTATCTATCTATCTATCTATCTATCTATCTATCTATCTATCTATCTATCTATCTATCTATCTATCTATCTATCTATCTATCTATCTATCTATCTATCTATCTATCTATCTATCTATCTATCTATCTATCTATCTATCTATCTATCTATCTATCTATCTATCTATCTATCTATCTATCTATCTATCTATCTATCTATCTATCTATCTATCTATCGATCTATCTATCTATCTATCTATCTATCTATCTATCTATCTATCTATCTATCTATCTATCTATCTATCTATCTATCTATCTACCTATCTATCTATCTATCTATCTGTCTATCTATGCATCAAATTAGTACCTTATCGAAAATTGGCCAATACAAGTTTGGTACTTTTTGGAAATTCGAACGTTTAACGGGTAAAAATTGTACCTGTTTTTTGTACTTTTTTCACAAATTACTTTTTTTTCTTTTTACTGAATACTTAATGAATACTTAAACATTAGATCGCAGTACAATTTAGAAATTCATTAGAATACAATCTTTGTTGAATTTAGGGGAAATAAAAGGTACCAAAAAGGGATAAAATCTGGAAATTAAATTTTATTCAAATTAAATAATGGATTTTTTATTATATTAAACCTAGAAACATAAACTTAAGTATATGTAGACCTAAGTGAGTGCGAATTTAGAGTAGGGGATTTTGTGGTACTTTTTGGTTCTTCTAATGGTACTTTTTGAATTTTCTGCAATATTTAACATAGAAAAATTAAACTGAATATGGTCCTATGTGGGTAAGAATTCAAGAGGGGAACATTGTGGTACATTGTAGTACTTTTCATTATTATATTACTCTTTGAATATTATATAATAATTAACTTTCAAACGTGAAATTAAAATATATGGTTCTGTGTTTAGAATCCACAAGCTCAATAGTTCTCATTCTTTTCTACTAAAATATAATAATAGAAATAATTTGGTAGTTTTTGACACTTCGAACGTTAAAAATGTAAGAAACTGATAACAAAAATATTCAAAAGTTTATTATTCTTAATGCTGGCAGATTACCAATATTATAACTGTTCCCACGGGTGTTAGGAACCATAGTTGAATTTTAGTTTTCTTAATTTTTGAAATTTCGTTTTGTTTTTCCTAAATAAAAAGGCTACCAAGTTTTTATCTGGTCTATATAGGAGTACCGCAAGGTCGTGTTAAATGATATCTTTGTTTATTAGTCTGTCTACTTTTGAATTTTATTTCGATACTTTTATTTTTTTTTTAATACAACGGGATAGCGAAGCAAACTGTGTTTATGCCATTACAAATACTTTTTAAAAAACTGTATAGCTATAAAATTATAACTTAACACAATTTGAATTTATAATATAGTATGGTTTTTCTAAAAAAAATTTTAAGTCTAATGTCAAATGTCCCCACAAACGTTTTTGTAGGTCACTAAATGTTCTCCTACGCCTCCCAAAGGATTAACACCAAAATCTTAGCTAAATAAATAACAAACGAAAAAAAAAAATATTTCTCTTATTTAGTGTTGGTGTTGGGATGATTGGTATGACTTTGACTTTGGCACAAATTATGCAAATTTAACTTGTCACAGCAAAAACATTAAAACGACAGCAGCAACAACAATAATAATCATAGACAAAACAGCTAGACAATTCTTTTCTACTTCACTATATAAACATATACAGCTTCAGTTTAACTCAGCAGACGTTATGACTGTTTGCCTTTTAATATACACAGGGGAAAGGGGTCTTGTAACAAAACGGCAACCAGAGAATCGCAAAAACGAAAAAAAAAAAAAGAATTGAAACACAAATTGTGGGTGTTTATTACGACGTATGATGACTGCAGTCTTCTATGGGCAACAAACAGACTGCAGTACCATAAACAATTGTGGATCGTCTCATAAAATAGAGTCATCGTCTATTTATGCAGCACATCAACACCAGCAACACTCTGTTTCATTCTGTGAATATCTGTCTGTCAGTTTACATATCTTTATGATGCGATGTGTTGCAGCATTTTGTTGCGATTGCAGCAACTATATGTAAAACGAGTGTAAGAGTTTTTTTTTTTTTTTGGTAAAAAGGTATTTATCTATGAAATTAAGTTAAATGTGCAATTTGTCAACGCTTTAACAAAAAAAAAAAAGTAGGAAAAAATACTGGCAACTTAACAATGACTGAGTGTATTTCATAGCAAATGTTATGCTGTTTATTAAAAGATTTATGTTGATGCTGGTACTATTAAAATGACTTTTATGTGACAAATTTTGTCACACAAAATCAAACTCCTCCACGCACACCTTTTAGTAGGTGTTGTTCGTTTAACAGAATTTTATTATTTAAAGCATAAATAATTTATAAATGAGTGTTTAAATTTTATTATTTGTGGCAAAAATTTTATATTTAGTCTTCTGAAAGTCATTAGAAAATAATTTGGTTGTATTTCATGTTCAAGTTTTTAGTTTTTTTTTTTTTTTCTTGATGGTCTTTACCACCATAAAAACGGGAAAGAAATTGTCATGGTTGTGGCACGAGTATGTGTTGGATTTTAGTTTGGCATTGTTGTGCATTTTTCATTTGATTACATTTGAGTATTTACACGCCACAAAACTATTTGACACGAGCTAGATTTATTGCCACAATAAAAGATTTCAATACAATTCAATTCAATAGATTTGTTTTTTTGTTTTCTTTTTAAATAGTTTCAATTGTAATGGATACAGAAGATGGCCAATAAAATGGGGTTGATTAGTTTAGGTATAATATAAATGAAATCATTTAATTTATCCGATTTTAATTTTTCGAAATATATTGGGTAAAACAAATATGTAAAATAATCTCAAAATTATTAATTTATTTGTTTCTCGTCATTTAGCACATAGTCTTTAAAAGTCGCGATTTAAAAAATGGGCCAAAAAAAGTAGTCAGGTGGTTGAAAAAGTGCCAGTTGGCGACAAAAGTAACAAATAGTAACACTGTTTGCTTCTTGCATTGAGCAAGTTGTCTGTCGGCAAGTTAAAAATGTATTCGAAAATATGCTGAATGTATATAAAAAAGTGAATTATTTAAAATAAATTATTTTAATTAAAGTTAAATTAGAAATAAATATTGTGAAAATATTTTGAATGCATAATATACAAAGAAAACTACATAATTGGTTATCTTCGGAGTGCTAAAAAAAATGTGTCAGCTTGTACGAGTACTCAGGAAATTTCTTAGGTTTCATCTTTCACAGGTGATAAATTTTTCTTTTTATACCAAAGTGATTTATTTTACATAACTAAATTATAATTAATTTTAATAAAAACTTCCATACGATAAATTAATTGGCTTTTATTTATTTTTAGGCAAAATTATTTCTCGACGCAAAGTACAGTTATTGTGATTCAACATATTATTGCTGTATACATGAATCAAGAATATATACAACAAAAATATGGTTGTAGATCATCAATATTTTTATTATGATTTAACCATATTATTGCTGTATATATGAATCCAGTATATATACAACAAAAATATTGTTATAGATCAACAATATTTTTATTGTGATTTAACCATATTATTGCTGTATACATGAATCAAGTATATATACAACAAAAATATAGTTGTAGATCAACAATATTTTTATTGTGATTTAACCATATTATTGTTATATACATGAATCAGGTACATATACAACAAAAATATGGTTGCAGATCAACAATATTTTTATTATGATTCAACCATATTATGGTGCTAATCTAACCATAATATAATTTACAAACAACCATAAAATCTAACAATAATATGACAGTACTCGATTATAGTTGCTATTCACCATATTTTTTCTTTGCGTGTATATTTTTTTATTATTTTATTCTGCAACATTTAAATAAAAACTTTCTTATATTGCAGGGATTCTTAGCTTTCACCTGATATCCCATTTGGGTTGACATCAGTATTGACAATTTAGCCTTTTTAAGGCTAAATCTAGCCTTTTTATTTTGCTTTTAGCCTCAAAATTTTCGTTTTAGCTTCTAGCTTTTTTCCAGCCTTTTTTGATTCTTAACATAGCTTAAAAGGAATAAAATGTTACTAATTTTATTTTTACAGAATCATCAATTTAAGCATTTTTGTGTATTAAATCGCACAAAAAATCGAAATTATTTATATGTAGCGAACATTTATAATTATAAATTCACTAATATATCTTCAAGAAATACCAAAATCTAATGAGAACAAAAAATAAATGCTTTTTTTAAATAAAAAAAAATATATTAGCTTTTTTTTGGCTTTATCTTTAGGACACACGCAAAGAAAAAATATGGTTCCTGTGACCATAAACTAAGAGCAACATACTATGATTGTAATATATGATTCCAGGTTACAATAAGTATATTTGTACGTAATCATTATTATGATTCCAATTTATAATTGATTAGTAAGGTTCATAACCTTATT
Organism: Protophormia terraenovae; assembly: GCA_951394005.1. Lineage (NCBI taxonomy): Eukaryota > Metazoa > Arthropoda > Insecta > Diptera > Calliphoridae > Protophormia > Protophormia terraenovae. The sequence continues at coordinate 97,867,099 of OX596075.1, forward strand.
AATAACTTTTAGTAAGTTTTATAACCTTTTCTTAAGTATTGCTTTCAATTTCGTCATGTTTTTATCATTTAATAATTCCATTTTATCATATATATTATTTCATTCTATCATATATATGAACTAATTCTATCATAAGTATAATTACACTTTATCATATATATAATCCCATGTTATCAGAAAATAATTATATATGATCCCATATTTTCATATTTATATTCATTTGTACCACGATATGTGGTACATTCATCATACTGAATAAAAACAAAACTTGTCAATTTATATTTGTTCATATATAAACTAAATGAGAATTATAACTACTGGACTGATACACAAAAATGTGTATTCAAAAGACATTAAAAGTTAATGGCTTAATGGTTGTAGAATTAACCAAATTTGTAAAATGAAATGAATGGTTATGTAAGTAACTAAATTGTTGTGGAATTGACTAAATGATTGGATTTATTCATAAATATGATTTCATATAAACATATTTAAATACATATTATAATTCAGTGAACCATATTAAAATTTTGATTGTGGGTAATCATTAAATGATTAAACAGGATCATCAACGTTGCTATCATGAACACAGTATATTTAAATCAATGAAAAACGACTATATAATCATTGAATAGTTGTGGTGATCATGCTGTAACCATGTTTTTTCTCTGCGTGCATATAGCCTTTTCTGACATTTTTTAAGTCCAATTTAGCTTCCTTTTTTTCAACTTCTGGCAACACTGGTTGACATTATTTCGGTATATATTTCATATATTATTTTTTTTTTCAAAGTTGTTTATTTTTTTTTAGAATTTGTATTATTCGGGCTCAAGTTCATTGAATAATTGTAGAAGAATACATTGTAAAAGTTTTATTGGACACTCGGCAGAATGGAATGCATTTTCTAGTCAGCCACGACCGTCATCAGCACTCTTCAGTGTCCCACCGTGGTGTTCTCTGTAAACATCATCTATTTAACTTACAATTTTTAGGAAATGGAATCTGTGACTTCTTTTCCTAAATGTTATTAAGTTAGACGAATGGTTTACGATAAAGCTTTTTACAATTATTTGTATTATCCTTTTACAATTATTATTGTTTATATGCTTTTTTAAAGCTATCAGTTAGGTAGCAAATGAAGCAATGTATAATTGTTATTGTTTAGCCACTTATTAAGTAGCAATGAACAATGTTGTTGTTGTTATTTGTTTTGTCCCTTCTGTTTGTTTCTATTTTTAGAAAGCCTAGCAGGGAAGTCAAGTAACAAGTTTACACCGTGCCCAGTGTGAAGATTATTCAATGAACTTGAGCCCGAATAATACAAATTCTAAAAACTCTATAAATAAGTTCAACAAAAATTACAAACAAATTGTTTATTTTTCGAAAATTTTACTTCCTTGAGAAATACTTACTACGTAGTATCAATTGGCTCTAGTTTGTTACATACATCGATTAAAAAAAAAAAATCAGTTATCAAATTTATTTTTGTATGTCTCAAAGTAAATATATGTATAATTAAATACATAAATAAAATTCAACTTTGTCGGTACATTGGACAACCCCTGTAAATTAATAACATAGACAAAATAATACTAATAGCATTAAAATACATAACAAGTAAAATACACTAAAAAATATATTAAGCTAAAAATTCTTACACCGCTTAAAGTTTATGCTTAAAATAAAAAAGGATATTGTAAAACTAAATTTTTATTCAAATAAGAAAGTTTAATAAAGCTTTTATAAAACTTAAAATTTTTTTTTTTTTTTTTTTTGGAATCTTATTAATTTTTGCAGTAATTTCAAATTGAAAACATTTTTTTATTTTTATTTTTTCTCGGTGTAGTTTTGTTTAAAGAATGAAATAAAATTAAATAAAAAACAATAGTGCAGAAAGAAATATGTCTATTATTTCTATAAGGTTTTGCACTTGTACTTCAATATTGTTTAACAATAATGAAGTTTATTTTTTGTCTTTTATTATTTCAACTTGGCAAAAGAAAAGGATTTGAAGTGTTTATTGTTTCTTTTTATAAATTCAATTATGTATATCTTTTTAATACCGCCAGATTGTAATAGAAAAATTGCTAATGGAATCTTAATATAGATTTAGTTATACTATTTAAACTTTTGTTAATTTAGAACATTATCAAATGAAAGCTAAGGCAAGACAGAATATGAGTTGAGACGAAAAATAATTTATAAAATAGTGACAATTTTGACATTCAAGCTTTAAATCAAATCTACAAACCAACGATTTTAAAATATGAAATATTTCAAAGCAATTGAAGAATTCGATTGCAAAAAAGTAAAAAGAATATATTCTTTCAAATAAGCGTTATTGATCTTTAATTATCCCATAATCTTTAGACTTACTCTCGCACGATATTAGAGTTACGAAAAACTAACACCAAAAACTATTAAACTAATCCAACCATTAGTTATGACCACAAAAACTTTCTTTACTTACTATAAAAATGCTTTACCTACCATTTAAAATGCCCGCTAATATTCTGCCACAAGACATCTTAATAAAAATCTAATTTCATGTTCAAAGAATAAGTCTTAATAAAGACCAGAAGCTTTTGAAAAATCTATTATTTTATTTAAACATTTGTTCTCCTTATTTATTTCTATGGCAATAGTCAATTTTCCAAATGGCTTAAATAAAAAATCAATTAATTTATATACTCGTGCCTCAGACATACTCTGGCAAATTGTGTGTAGTCGTACATAAGTAAGTAATACAAAGAAATATTATTTTAAGCCCGTCATATAAAATTATGACTGGAAGCTTAAGAAAAATGATCAAAAATCTAAAAGTTATATTCTTTTTATTAGTTTTTCCGTTAAATACAATGCAATTGAAATTGCTAACGTTTTACCAGCACCTGGATGGCACTCGAAATGAATAATTGTAGTTTTATAGTTAAAAAAGAACACATTTAGACACAAGTTAACTTCTTTTATTTTTTTGTACGAACTCTACAAAATGCTGTGTTCATTAAATTCATTTGATGAAGAGAAGACCCACCGCCGCCCTCAAGCATAATTCACAACAAAAGTTAAAGTCATTTTCATAAATGAAGCAGGAAAAAAATAGTGTTATTAAACAATACTCTGAGGCAGTTGAGAAAGGGAAAGAAATTTTAAACTAAATTTTGTATAAATAAACTTCTTTTATTAAATTAAATTAAATTATCAACTGGAAATTGCATATCTTTCTCTTATACCATAATGCACCATATTTCAAATGATAACAAAAGTTGTGATGGAAACTGAACATTCAGTTGAGGGCTTCAAAGAAGGATGTACATATAAACTGGAGTATAACCACATAAATGTAAACTGATTGTTGGACATAGTGCCGTTTTTTTGTGACATACATAAGAAAAGAAAAAACAAGTAAGTAGAAAGACATAGTCGGTCAAGCCCGACCGATATCTAACATCATTAAGAGTGTGCATTAAATTATGGACCAATAGGTGAAGTGTATATTTTGTAAACAGAAAAAATTATTACATTTTATTTTTCAGTTGACCCAGTTGTTTCATTTTACATCAAAATTTAATTAAAATGTTCAAAAAATAATAGAGATTTTTTTCTTTTTTTTTTTAATTTTCAATATATTCAATTTTCTATTTTTAATTTTTTACAGTTATTAATAATTCCGATTTTATAAAACTACCATTTCCCAGTGCGCTTCGGTACCCTATCTGATTCGATAATTTATATTTACTTTATATTACATTGAAAGTTTGACGAATAATAAATTCACTAACTTCTCCCTATGGAGGGCAGCTAAAAGTATTAAGCCACCGGTAGAGGCACAAAGTCCTTTAAGGAAAGCTGATGGTACCTGGGATCGTAGTGCAGAAGAGAAGGCCAACTTATTTGCACATCATCTAAGTACAGTCTTTCAACCAAACCCCCCAACCAATGATTTTGTTTTGGGAGAGACAAATGATATTGCACTAAATGATGATGACATGATTGCTATTAGCCCCGAAGATATAAATACAATTATAAAAGAAAATATGAATAAAAAAGATCACCTGGATATGATCTAATAACACCATCCATGATTAGAAACCTACCGTACGTGGCAATAATAGTGCTGTCTGTACTGTTTAATGCGATCTTAAAACTAGGAGTATTTCCGAAGATTTGGAAAACTTCTCAGATTATAATGATACCAAAGCCAGGAAAGGATTTAACCATACCATCATCCTACAGACCTATTAGTCTCCTTTCTTGTTTGTCGAAGCTTTTTGAAAAAGTATTGCAAATGAAAATCATGCCAATCTTAAACGATAGAAATATAATCCCAGTTCATCAGTTTGGTTTCCGTGAAAAGCATGGAACAATTGAACAAGTTATTCGTCTGACTGGAGAGATTAGAAAATCTTTTGAATTAAAGAAATATTGCTCTGCCATCTTCTTGGATGTAGCACAAGCTTTCGACAAAGTATGGCATCAAGGTTTAATATATAAAATAAGATGTTCTTTGCCACCTTATACCCATAAACTGTTAGTGTCATATCTATGTGACCGATCATTTAGAGTGAAGTATGACAACTTTGTGACAGGGGAATTTGAAGTAAAAGCAGGTGTCCCACAGGGTAGTGTTCTAGGACCTATTCTGTATTTAATATACACATCTGACTTGCCAACATGCGATGAACTGACAATTTCTACGTTTGCTGATGACACAGCAATATTGAGTTCACATGAAAACCCACATGCAGCTTCTAATAAACTAGATACTTATCTTAGACATGTGGAGACTTGGTTAAAAAATTGGCGCATAAGAGTGAACGAGTTAAAAAGCAAACATGTTACTTTCTCGTTGAGGAGAGGAAACTGCCCACCCTTTAAACTCAATAATATTGTCATTCCCCAGTCTGATTATGTCACATACCTTGGCATTCATTTGGATAGGCGACTTACATGGCGCCGTCATATAGAAACCAAGAGAGTTAGTATGATATTAAAAGCTTCCAACCTTCATTGGTTAATAAATAGGCAATCGAAACTCAGCCTTGACAATAAAGTCATCCTGTATAAAACCGTTTTAAAACCAATTTGACATATGGCATCCAATTGTGGGGAACGGCCAGCAATACGAGTATTGATATTATACAGAGGGCCCAATCAAAAATTCTTAGAACCATGACGGGTGCACCATGGTATATAAGAAACGAGAACATCCATAAAGATTTAGATGTACCTCTTATCAGGGACGAGTTCAGTAAATTTAAGGCAAAATATATAGCAAAATTGCATAGTCATCCAAACCCACTTGCAAGACAACTAGCAGAAGCCAGAACACATTCAAGGCTTCGCAGAAATGATCTACCACCCCGCTAATAGGAGGGTCAATTCATGTCATCTTCGCTCTCGATAGAGAGTAATTAGATTTTAGCTTTAGATTTAAGATTTATATACTTATTGTAAGGCCTAAAAGGCAGATCCAATAAATTAATAAAACGTAAAAAAAAAAAAAAAATATTTACTTTACTCTCTACTCTCTCTGGACCTATCCGCTCTATTCGTAACTTGATATGAAACATTTTAAGACATTCACTGGATTACTCCTTTAGTTATATGAAAATTAATATTTGCTTTGTTTGGGGGCTATACCTTCCCCGGGCCTTATCCGTTCTATTTTCATCTCATCAATGTAATATGATAAGAAATAGTTCATTAGATAAGCAATTAAAGATATTTGCTTTATATGGGGGTAATATTTTCCCTGATCCTACCCGAACAATTTCATTTTAAATTATGGATAGTGATGAGAAAGTTCTTTGTACAAAATTTTAAGACTTTTGCTGTAATAGTATTTATGTTATCCCATAATTAGTATTTTCTTTGTATTGGAGTTGCTATTCCCCCTGGTCCTATCCATTTCATGCTCATCTCAATTATAAGAGATGATAAGGAAGTTATTTTTTCAAAATTATTAGACTTTTGCGAAAATAGTATAATATTATAGATAGATAATATTTTCTTTGTATGGCAGGTACCATAAATATTATTTATGATACCATAAATACGCTACTTTATATCGCCCTATCCTAATGTTTTATATGAATATTACTTTCTACAACTGTTTTTAAAAATTTTTAATAAATGACTACTTTAGATAAGCGAAAATTAATACTTATTTTGTATAGCGGCTACCCTTTCCTATCGCCCTATCCGTTCTATTTTAATTTCTTAAATGTAATACGGTAAGAGAGTAATTCTCACAAGCTTTGATATTACGAGGGCGGATCAATAAGTCCGTGACTTTTTGAATGAAACACAGTGTTTTTTGCAAAACAAAAATTTATTTTTCAACATATTGCGGATGAGGTACCAATTCATAGAGTTTTGCCATTGAAACTGAACTCTTTTCTTGGCCATATGGGGTCGTTTTCTTTTTAAATCCTCATTAAATCGGTCTAATAAGTTGGCATAATATTCGCCATTTATTGTTTTTCCCTTTTGAAGGTAATCGTTGTGGATTATCCTGCGTGCATCCCAAAAAAACTGTTGCCATCACCTTATTGGCCGACAAACATACCTTGGCCTTCTTCGGAGCATGTTCACCCGAAGAAACCCATTGTTTAGACTGCTAATGGATCCATGTTTCATCCACAGTTACAAAACGCCGCAAAAACTCATTCGGATTGCGATTAAACAACTCCAAACAATAATTTGAAGTTGTCACACGTTTACGTTTATGGTCAATTGAGAGCAAACGCGGCACCCATCTTGCAGACAACTTTCTTAAACCCAGCTGATCATTTAAAATCGAAACCACACTGCCATATGAAATGCCTATGGCATCAACAATCTCACGCACTTTTACTCTTCGGTCGGCCAACACCATATCGTAGATTTTTTCGACATATTCGGGTGTACTGACCTCAATTGGCCGTCCAGAACGTTCAGCGTCATTTGTACGACCACAACGAAAATCAGTAAACCACTTTTTTATCATTGAAATCGATGGTACAGAGTCACCATAGTATTTATCGAGCTTTTCGCAAAAAATAATGTTTAATGAGCACTCGAAATTCACTTTTTTGCATTTTTAGAAAAATACACTAGGTTGTATGTTTTGAACAGCTGTTAAACGCAAAGTAAATGACGACACTTGCTCAAAATTTGACAGTGGTCTATTAACAGGTGGTACTTGGTGGGAACAGTGTTGCATTTCATATAACTATGGGGGAAGTTTGTATAACATAAAAGTTCCTTCGTTGCTAATAAGAAATAAAAGTCCCCTTATGTTATATATATTGTGGAAATCGGGAATGATACAGTACCACTGCTTTTTATTTCCTTTTTATTAAAAACAAAGAAGCTAAAATAAAAGATAAATTTAGGGTCAAAGAAGACAAATAGGTATTACTAGATACAGCATATAGTTAAAAGAAAGAAAATTGTGTCATAAAAACAAAGTAAACTCTTTAAAAACTTTTTAATTTAAAAAACCTCAAAAAATCGAATTTAAAATTGTTCACGTTTCAGAGCTTTCAAGTTTTGTTCACGTTTTAGAATAGTCCGTGTAAAAATAATTTTGTTCACGTTTCTGGATCGTTCATACTTTCGAGTGTTCACGTTTCCGCGAGTGTATTGTATATAGAGGTATTTAATTGAAATAATTTTTTGTTGATCCTAGCTTTGCGATTTAAGAATTTAACAAAAAAAAAAAAAAATTAATATTTTCAAAATTTACTAAGTTTGAATAAGACTTGTGGGAGGAACTTTGCCTCAAGCTCCTCCGGATTTAATATACAAAATTTGCGTAAAGATTTCTTTTGAAAATATAAAGTACGAGTTGTAAACCCGCTACTTCATTAGCGGATTTTTTTTTTATAAAAACCATACTATATTATAAATTTAAACTAAGATTCTTAATTTCTTTGGGAACATTTTTAATAATGGTGTTATGTCATCCGTAAATAACAATATCTCTTCAATTTCAGGTTTATAATCTTAGAATAATGAAAAATAAATATCGCAATTACGAAAAAGTATATTAGAATAAAGAAAAAGGAGCACAAAATCCATTTTAAGGTTTCTGATTCACTTAGGACCTTACATCTTCAATTGCATGTTTCTAGATTCAGAATTATAGAAAATTAAAAAAAGTACGATAGGAAACAAAAAGTACCACAAGGTTCCCTCTAATGAATTCTCATTCATTTATGACCAAATATCTTTAATTTTATGTTTCTATGATAAATATTATAAAAAATTCAAAAAGTACCATTAGAAGAACTAAAAAGTACCACAAAGTTCTCTCTTATGGATTCTCATTAACTAAGGACCACATATTCCTAATTTCATGTTTCTAGGTTCATAATTATAGAAAATTCCAAAAAGTACCATTAGAAGAACGAAAAAGTACCACAAAGTCCCCCTTTGTGAATTCTTTCCAACATCGGACCATGCGTATTTAATTTCATGTTTCTAGGTTAAATAATACAGAAAATGCAAAAAAGTACCAACAGAAGAGAAAAAAGTATCACAAAGCCCATCCTTTGAATTCTTACCCACAGGACCACGTATCTTTCACAAGAGTGGAATTTGTGGTACTTAAAATTTTTTCTTAAAATATTTCTATGTTTAATGTAATTGAAAATTCATTATTAAGTTTGGATGTAATTTCCCGCCTTTACTCCTTTTTTTGTACCAAAATACAGTTTTTACCCGTTTTCTCCCTAAAACGGGCGATTTTCAAAAAAGTACCAGACACCTGTCCAATTATTTTTTAAATGAATAACGATAACTATTCAACTTTTTTGTATCTCTATTAGTTTAGGAGATATAAAGTTATCGATTTTACCCGTTTTTTTTCCCTTTTTACCCCCTAAACATTCGAATTTTGCAAAAATCCCATCTTAGTGGATCTATATGATGGGAGACCTACCTAGGTTCCAAATTTCGTCTCTCTAGCTTTAGCCGTTTGGGCTGTGGGATGATGAATCAGTCAGTCAGTCATTCAGTCAGTCACGTTACTCTTTTATATATATATAGATAGATTAGATAACCCAGAACAAAAAAATCCCTAAATAATATGACATTTGATTAAAGTTATAAGTTTAGATTAATATAAACTTTATATGAATCCGATTTATATTTATATTTCAGCAGCCATATTATTTAGAATTTTGTAAGAAATCTGATGAATATTTAAAAAAAAATTAGGATTAATATTGACCCGCCAAGTTAAAAATAAAAAATGAGTGAAAATTTAATTTCGGCCTGAATGACTCTTAAACTAAAATATACACGAATTTTTGTGGATATTTACAAGGGCTATCTAAATATCGATTTGGAACATCTGTGTGCAGTAAAATCACCTTTACCCTATTCATCTAATGCGTAACTTATTTATTATTATTATTTTTTTTTTTTCTTACAAATTGAAAATATTACTTTTGTATAAAAGTTCATTACACAAAATATGTTTTCATTGTATTATATTTCCTCAGCATGAAAGTTTAACTCAGAACAAAAAACAAAATCCAACATTTTATTACCTTCTTTTCTTTATGTCATTTATGAGGCCTTTTTCTTCATTCGCAGACCTAAAAGTCCAGTCAAGTCGAGTCATTGTTTGACGTTTGTTATTGTTGGTGTATGATGGTGATTGCCTATTGTCGTTTTTTTTTTTTTTCTTTTTGTTGTTGCATACATTTGCCATTTAAAGGTTCAAATGAATATTGTACCTTCATCACTCTTAAAGTACAAATTGATATTACACTAATTAAAATGCAATAAAGTGCATTCTAGCAAATTGTATTTTATGTTTTATTATCATCTTTTCAATTCCCCAAGAGTTTTGAAATATTCGTAATAAAGATTGCCATTTTGTAAAGAATTTTAATATATATTTTTTTAAGACGAAAGTGTTATTAGAAGGAATTTTTCTAAAGGGAAAGAAGATTGATTTGAATTTAAATGAACATTTAAAGAAAACAAAATTGAATATAAATTAAAAAATTCAGCTAAGGTCTGTCTATTTTTTGAGAGCATTTTGGATGATAAATTAATTTTCTTTTAAATTTTTAACATCTATCAATTTCCAAATTTCTTGGCAACCCTATAAACTAATAAAAATATACGCATCTTAGTTTTTGTTTTTGGTTATGAAACTATTGTACGCATCAATGTTCATTGCACAAAGTTATATGATATGAAATGCCTACCACGCATGCTTACGATCACCAACCACATCTTCTTGACCAAGTACTTGTTGTATTAACAAAATCCTTCTCTTTGGACTTTTATTTTTTGTAAATTTTCATCAACATTTACGAGCATATCTTGAGTATTAATGCACGCATTAATGCATTTTTAGGTAGTTTGGCATTAATATCATAAAATTACATTTTCTGGCGTTTCATACTTTTTTTTATCAACGACTATAGCAGTCAGTCCTCCATACAGAACAAATGGCTGGGAACAAACTTGTATTAGACAAAATTTACAATCAGAAATCTTAGCTAAATTTTTCTATTTGTTTAATAAACATTTCCTTAATGTTGTTCCTTTATTATATTTTAGTTCTTTTTTTTTTTAATCACACTAATCACACAGAGTAAAATTTCAAAAAGTTGTTATAGACTCACTCATGTTCTGTGTAGGCCGTTTTTACTTTACAAACGTAAAGTATTTGATAACAAGAGTTAAAAAGAGTTAGAACAAGTGCAAAAATTGTTTTGAATGTATATGGTTTTGTTTAAAGTTTCAGATCAAATTTAATTGATAAACTGTATTAAAAGATGACTATGTTTTCATACATATTACCTTAAGACATGTTTTAGTTTTAAATTGTTGCGAAATACTCATATAACTGTTGGAAATGTTCTTATTGTGTGCGGACAATGTGCGATGAGATTTGATTTGAGTTGAATTATTATATGTGTGGGAATATTATGAAGGAAACGCTTGATAAATTGAGAGAAAAAAATCTTAAATAAATTATAATTGAATATAAGTAGGAAGATCCTGAGAAAGTCTTATATAATGTTTATTAATAATGATAGAAGCGACATTTTGGAATTACAATAGGTAAGTTACTTAGAAATAGTAGTGTGATGAACTGTTTTCTAGTCGGGGGCTAGAGGGTAGACTACAAAGTTTGTCACCTGGGGTATGTAGTTTTTGAATGGAACAAAAAAACTGAAAGCAGATACTCAGTAAGTCAAATTCCTTCTAGTCCATTTTATTACGCCCAGCAGTGTGTTTCCACTTAAAACATGGGTAATTCACTCAATTATGAAATTAATCAAGATATGAGCATCAATTTTGACGATGCAAGGCTTATTTTATTCACAGCATCACCAACCTTATATCAAAGGATAATAAACTTGACATTTTTGCTGTCTTCATTTCTTAAAGAACTTTTAAAGAAAAAAAAATTAAATTTTGCTTGAAATATCTTTTTCTGACCAGAATTATTAAATAACTCTGAAACTTTTTAGAGGAAACAAACCGTTCTAGAGTTTCGGAAAAATATACTCGTGTAATCGCATTATTAAGGGGGAAATATTAGACATGCCCAGACAGAAATATCTGAAAGCAGATTCATGTTTAGCAGTCTATTTATGTTTAAGAGAGGATTTTTAAGAACAAGAATTCACTCTGATGAGACACTATCAAAAGAGTTCAAAAGACTGTAGAAAAAAGCTAAGAAACATGATCAAAAAATAGTTACTAAAAAGTTATCTGCTAACAAACCCATTCATGAAATCAAGAAACCATCCTGGACTGCAGAGATTGTAATAACTCTGTTTTCAATAGATTGGCAGGATCTTACACAAAACCCGAAACTTCCAAAAAGAAATAGTCCAGATCCCGATGGAATACAAAATGAGGTAATAAAACTAACAGAACTCTTCTGGCCAGAACTACTTCTGGTCGTTTATAAAAATGTTTCGTGATTACAATTTTCCCAAAATGCTGGAAATCCCACAACCTAGTCCTACTACGTAAAGGTAAAAAGCGACTTAATGAGCAGAACTCGTATAGACCTCTATGTATGATAAACACACTGAGTAGGATTATCTCCGAAGCAATATAGTTTCCAAAAAGGAAAAAGCACATAAACGCCATTAAAGAGGTAACCAATTCTGCTTTTGCCGCGAAGAAATCAAAGTGTTTTTGTATAATCATCACGTAAGATGTAAAGAAGGCTTTTAACTCTGTAAATTGGAAAGAAGTTCTAAAATCTCTTACAAATAAGGGAATCAGTAACTTTCTTTACAATACAGTAGTAGACTATTTACATGATAGAGTCCTTTTGTACCAAACGGATACAGGCATTAAAGAATATCGTATCAATTCGGGAGTGCCACAGGGATCAGTCCTCTGACCTTTCATGTGGACCTTTCACGTTATATGCGATGAACCTGTTGGTAAATATGGACTTACCAACAGGTGCACATATAATAGGATTTGCTGATGACATTGCATTAGTCATCACACACAATTTGCCAGAAGCTATTGAAATTACAAAAATGATAGCCTTAGCAGATGTGACAGATGATTAAGAGAACATTTTCGGCAGCCTTACATTAGCTGCCGAAAAAACTGAGGTAATACTAGTAACAAACCGTAGAATTTTCAAAATGTCTGAGATAAAGATGCGAAATAAAAAAGTAGCCTTTTTTTTTAGTAAGAGTTTACGATACCTGGGTGTACAATTGGAATGTCAAATAAATTTCAAAATGCGCCTAACAAACCATTCGTGACAAAACTTTTGACTTACAGTACTGTTTAGCTCTGCTGTCAGATATAAGAAATTGTCTCTAAATTTTGGATTTAAATTTACATTTGTGATAGATTTTTAACATTATGGAGACTTGGGAATTTTATTGAAATACGGGAATTTATATAACTTATTAATTATATTTATAAAATTTCTATTTACAAAAAAAATTTTACAAATTTTATAATTTTATAATTTCCTTAAATTGTCCACTTTTATTTCAATAAGTTTAGTATTATAAAAAATATCCATAAATGTCCATTTTAAATTTATTTTGATAAATTTGATATTTAAAAAAAAATGATATTAAATATTTCATTTATAATAAAAAAAATCGTTAAAAAAAATTACCGAGAAAGGGGTTTTTAGCGGTTTCGATGCAGAGGACCACTCAAATGATTCATATTTATGAGCTGAATACGGAAATATATAAAAAATATATGTATATCATCTTCTGTTCTCTACAAGAGCTCTGCAGAGATTGAACAATTTTGAATAAAAAGTATTTCGAATATTTTATTGAAATAGGTCTCAAAAAATTAAATCTTTTAAAAATAGTTTCGAAATAGGACTTTTGACATTTACGAGTTTTTTGGTAGCAATTTTGAGACAAAACTCTACAAACTTTTGTTTTTTTTTTTATATTTATCCTATATTTTGCTCATAATACGCATCGTGTAAGTGGCCTCCTTTTTTTTATACCCACCATCAAAAAGATGGGGGGTATATTGATTTTGTCATTCCGTACATAACATGTCGAAGGAATCATCTAAGACCCCACAAAGTATATATCGTCGATCTAGCTATGTCCGTCCGTATGTCCGTCTGTTGAAAGCAGGATAGGGCTCGAACGGAAAAACGTAGGGGGACGAAATTTGGCTCAAATTTGTGCTTATATAAGGTTTGTTTGGGATTGAAAATGAGCAAAATCGGTTAATAAACAAAAAAGTTATGGGCTAAAAACTAGAAACACAGGGTGTCCGTTTTATACTTTTCTGCTTCAACAAAAGCATGTACGACAACGAAATTTTGTATTCGTAAACCTAAAATGGGCGTGGTCAGCCCACTTTACCGCCCACCTCCCATATAAGGTGAAAATCAACGAAATTGTGTTCAAATAGTTCAAGGATCAATGTAAACTCGGAAACAAAAAATGTGCATGGTCCGCCCACTTTACTGCCCACTTTTACACCCCCTCCCATATAACGTAACATTTGAAAAAGTTGATGGTGGGTATAAAGATTCGGCCGTGCCGAATATAATATTCGCGCTTATTTTTTTCGCTATTGCTAAATTGGACTTTAAAAAACGTCAGAAAAGGCTAAATGTCCAAAAAAAAATAAAGCCATAAAAAAAGCTAACACATTTTTTTTATTCAAAAACGCCTTTATTTTATGTTCTCTTTAGTTTTTGGTTTTCCTTAAAGATATATTAGTGAATTTATAAATATTACATAAATAATTCATAAGAGTAATAAAGTTTGTTAAAAAGTAATAAAAATATTATTGTAGAATTAGCGCCGCAGGCGAAAATTTTCATTACATAAAAATAATTTCGATATTTTGTGCGAATTAATGCTTAAATTGATGATTCTATAAAAATAAAATTAATAACGTTTTAACCTTTTTAAAGCTATGTTAAAAATCGAAAAAGGCTAGAAAAAAAGCTAGAAGCTATAACGAAAATTTTAGTGCTAAAAGCAAAATAAAAAGGCTAGATGTAGCCTTAAAAAGGCTAAACTGGCAACACTGCTTTTGATATGTACACTTTCATATAGAAAATATATAGTATTTTTATCGTTTTTGCGTGAAAAAAAAAAGAAAACCTCAACAATAAAAAGGATGCCGTTTTAAAATGCTGTATTTCTGAATTCTGCTAGTGAGGATAAAAGGAACTGATGAAAATTTCGAATTCGACAAAAATTTCAAAATAATAATTTAATAAAATAATGACGTACAACGTAAATACATATATCAGTAAACGAAAACAAAATATGTTTAAAGAATATATAATAATAAAAGAATTCAATTTTAATGGTGGTTCAAATTAATTAAATTCAATTCTAAAATCACAACATGTTCTAATAACAAATCTATGTAACATACCCTCACATACACACATACACATGTACTCCAAACACCCCCTTCTTTACCACTTAAGATTTCAAAGTTATCAATCTTTATTCATTTCGTTTCAATTCAATTGTTTCTTTTTTTTTCTTTATATAATTGTCATTAATTTGTTTTAATATATTTTTATGATTCTGTAGCCAACATTATGAGATTTATTTCTATTAATTATGGTCTCAATTTGTTTTCTGCTTTTCAGATTTCTATTTGGTATTCAGAGAGTTATATTGTTGTCATTTGTAGTTGTCATCAATTATAATTTTTATTACTATTTCAAATTGTATACAAAAGAAATTTGAAAGTGTTAAATTGTTTATTGGGTATTAGTTGTGGCATGCCACCCGTTTGTAGTATGTGTATATTTTTTGGTATTTTAAGTTATATGTATTTAAGTGATCCCGCATATTGAAGTGGTATGCGAGGATTTTATAAATTGACCCGGATTTTTGTTGTAAAATTTTTATTTTTTGTGTCATTGTTTAGATATTATGTTTGAGAAAAAGAGTTGAATTGATGTATTTACTTTTAATTATTAATTAAATGTTTGTAGAATTATGTGAAGTATGTATAGAGACTTTACTGGTTATTCTTTTGTTTGACAACAATGTTGCAATTACGAAATTACTTGTCTGATTTGGAAAAACGAATACATTTAAGTTTTTATTTGATGAAGAAAATATGTATGTAAGTATTGTTATAGAAAAAATGCTTAAATGTAAAGGCTTTTTTTTTTTTTTTTTGAGTACTTAGTTTAACTCATTATTGAATTTTATTTATATAATTCAAGGAAACCCCGGTAGGCTAGTTAGTAATGAACTAGTCTATCAATCTGGGGGTCGTATGTTCGATTCTTGTAAAAGATTCTGGACTGTTTTACAAATATTACTTAATATACTACAATTTTGTATTGCAATAAAAAAAGTTAAAATAAATAAGTAAATAAATAAATAACTTAATAAGTCCTGCTAGCATATTTATTACTTTGGGCTTATCACTGTTTATTATTTTCCTTATTTTGAAACATATTTTCATTATCATAAGATAATTCATTGAAAATTTACAGTGCTATTCTCGACCGAGTGACAAACGAATTTATTGTGATAGTAAAAAAAATTCTGACAAAAAGGAAAATTTTTCTATTCAGGCTTTTTTTTATAAATTTTTGGTGATAGTTGTCACATTCATAAAAGCACATGACAATAACTCATGACCAGCGTTGCCATAACGGCACTTAAAGTGCAATTCTAGCACTTATTTTTCGGTTACTGCACTTTTTTGTGAAAAAAAGACGCTAGATGCTTTTTAGCACTTTTTTATACTTTTTTCTAAATATAATGAATTTTTTTATCATTAAAGGCCCATTTCTAGCATTTAAATAAGTTTTACACTTTATTTTTATTTATGGATAAATAAGCATAAAATTGCTAAAAATACCTTTGTATGAATTATCGTGTAAATCTTTTTTTGTCAACTCCAAAACTTAGAAAAATACCGATTATAAATGATATACCGATATTAAATGAATTTATACCATGAAACGTCATTACATATATTTTATTATTTTTATCCAGATTATTTTATTTATTAATTTGTTATATTACATTATCACCTCATCTGTGAATCCCTATTATTATTATTATTTTACCTTATTTGTGAACACCCTTATTGTTTTTCTAAGAATTGAGATTTAATAATTCTCATTAAGTTTATAAATTTTAATCTCATAAGTACTCTAAGTTTGTATGGTATAGTTGCGATTCAATTTGCTAAAAACCCAAGACCATAGAAAACAACTAGAAGTCCAACTCTTTTCATTCGCTCAAAAACAAAAAATTACTCTCTTCACACGTATAAATTTGTTCTGTAGAAAATTTTACTAACACATACAAAGAGTTAGGGTTTTTTGACAATTGAGTTGGGTTTTTTGTGAGCAAGTTGGAGTTCTAGTTGTTTTCTATGCCCAAGACAGCTGATACTACTTTATAATTTGCTTTATTCCTGGACCTTGATATTGTGACATCAGTCACTGTTCCTCTGGTACTCGTATCAAGTCTGTGCGTCAACTTAATACATTGCACATCAACTTAATTGTCTGTTGTGAAATTTTTATTATTTTTAAATTTTGAACGAATAATTTTAACATTAAAATATGAGATATATATATATAAAACTGAAAGTACCAGTTGCTCATACCTTTGAAATAAAAAAAAAAAAAAATCAATATAAAACCTCTATTCGTTTAACCACAAAAAATATCATATAAACCTGCTAAAATTTAAAAAAAACACCAAAAACGCATTTAATTTTCACTTACGATGTCAAAGTCAGGAAAGTGACTTTGACATCGTCTCAAATCTACAAATCTCAACTTAAAGTCGTGAAAATTCACTATATAATGTAGAATTTTGTTGTCTATCGAACTGCAAACTCAGTTTCTTAAATTTCTTTAAATTCATTTTTACATTTTTGGCCAGCTTTTCAGGGTAAATGCCGCTTAGTGCGTCTGTTTCGGCACTACAACTTCGTTCGTCAGTCCCGATAGTTTCGGCACTGCAACTTCGGTCGTCGGTTTTTGCACAACGAATTATCGTCTGTTTGGGCACTGCAACTTCGGTTGTCAGTTTCGGCACAGCAAATTCAGTTGTTAGTTTCGCCATTAACTTCGTAGACTTCGGTCATTAGTTTTGGCACAGCGAATTGTATCGTCTGTTATTCTCATTAGATTAAATCTGATAGTTTAATGAAACTTTATTATTTAAACCCGTATTTATAAGATATTTTATAACGATCCTGCATGCTGCATAATATCCGACGGATCCGAATCTTCAGCTTCGCATCTACCGATATCGGAATCCGAATTACCTGAGAAGTAACCGACTGAATCTCCAAATACCACCGTGCTGCTAGTAATTTATTTAACACAAAAGTATTTACCATCGCACAATGTCACATTTGGCAGTTTTAGAACGACAAAAATCCAATTTTGGAGATATTGGTCTGAAATTGTATATTCTTTTGGTAGATAAGGCCGTAAACATTCCCACTAAAAATGGGCGGGTAGAATCACTGCCACTCCCATATAGAAAACAATTACTTTATTTGTATGAATTTAAGACATATTTTTGTAAATTTTTTCAAAATAAAGGATATTTTGAAAGTAGGCGTGGCACGATCTGATTACACAAATCTTAGTGTAACATTTACATAACAAATTTTCTACCATTACCTTAAAATATTTAAATAATTCTTAAAAAATTGCTAACATGTGGTATCGAATATTTTAAAAGATCGCAAAAAGTCGCAGTTAA
Organism: Protophormia terraenovae; assembly: GCA_951394005.1. NCBI lineage: Eukaryota > Metazoa > Arthropoda > Insecta > Diptera > Calliphoridae > Protophormia > Protophormia terraenovae. The sequence goes on from OX596075.1 coordinate 97,885,311, forward strand.
TATTCTCAAATATTATTTTATAGATGTTGGAACCTTTTTGTTCCAATCCATTAAAAATAGATTTTCCCAAAAAATGTGTTTTTTAATATTATGATTTCTTTTAAATATAAAACAATAATTTTCATTATTAATTTTTTAACCTAACAAATTATAATAGAATAATTTGGCTACATTTATTATAACATACCAAAAAAATCATATGAATATCTACATTATTTACTGATATACATGAATTTAAAGTTAACATACTTCTTCACAAAATTTATAAATAAAACGAGAGAAAAAGATATAGTCGGTCAAGACCGACCATATGATACCCTATACCATTGTGTACATTATAATTCGGGGAGAGGTTTTTTATTAGACTTGGAGTCAAATGTGGACCGATACTCATAAGTATAAAATGAAACATACAAATACAGAATATTACGTTGATGCTGACATTTATATGAAGTTATTCACTTCTGGGTGATTCCTGAAAGAGGGCCTTATATAGGAGCTATAGTAAATTATGGACCGATCTTTGTAAAATTTGGCACTATCATTTATGTGCATATAAAACTTATTTGTGTCGAATATTAAATTGATACTAACATTTTAATGGGATTTATAACCTTTAGAGTGATTTTCGGAAGAGGGGTTTATATGGGAGCTATGGTTAATTATGAACCTTTTTAAAAATCGGTACACTTATTTAGGCTTATATGAAACTTATATGTGCCAAATTTCATTAAAATATTGCTATATTTAAGGGATTTATGATCGTTAAACCCTTTTCCGAGAGGACATTTGTATGGGGGCTAGGTGAAATAATGGACCGATCATAACCAATTTCAATAGGCTTCGTTCCTGGACTATAAAAAAACCTGTTTACCAAATTTCATTAATTTTGGTTCAAAATTGCGAACTGTAGTTTGATTACAAGGTTTACATGGACGGACAGACGGTCAGACGGACAGACGGACGGACATCGTTAAATCGACTCAGAAAGTGATTCTAAGCCGATTGGTATAAATTAAGGTGGGTCTTAGACCAATATTTTTGGATGTTACAAACATCAGCACAAACGCATAATACCCTCCCCACCTATGGTGGTGTAGGGTATAAAAAAATTAAAATATTTGTAAAAGTAAAAGTAGCAAGACATTTGGTACAAAAAAGTAGACTAATTCTCACAAAAAGTACCCGAAATGCAATAAAAGCGAAACAAAAAAGGTAGAAATTATAAAATATTTTATCAAATACACGAATTGAAAAAAATATAATTTTGCTTTGAATTCCAAAGTAGCCAAGCAGCCTTTAAACCTGAAAAATCTAAAGAGATAAACCCAATAATTTATTTTATTTTAACAAAATTATTTTATAATTTTTTTTATACAATTTTCAATAAGACATACAGATGCAAGTAATTTACTGTGGTTCAAAAAATAATGTGATTACGTTCATAAGTATGGACAGATGTAGATAAAAAGTTATTATGAATTGGTTTGTTCCTTTAGAGGTAAGAGTAGGACCATTCCAATGAGCGAAACGCATAAAAATTTTTCAAAACAATTTAAAATAGTGAATATATGCATAAATAACAAAAATTTTAATTCTAATTATATTATTAAAAATTTAGTACTTTTCTAAAGAATTGAACCTTTTTAACAGTTATTTAGCACATTTTTTTTTTTTTTTGAAAAAGTTCTGGCAACACTGCTAATGAAGACAATTGTCTGGCAACACTGCTAATGAAGACAATTGTCATGAATTCGAGAATAGCACTGTTAATCAGAAAAAAAAGAATTTTTAAATAATTTTTTTAATGCACTAAAACACCTTTGTTAGATAATATTTTTTGTTACCCTGCACAGTGTCACATTTATCCAAATTAGAACGACAAAAATACTAAAATAAAAGCTTATTAATTGAAGCAATTCTTTTCGAGTTTATTAGTAAACATATCATATATTATAGAAAAAACACTTAAAGTATTGGAAAGTGTCTATAGCGCGAATTATGGATTTTCAAAATTGCAACTTATAAAAACATTTTAATTTTATTTAAAATGTTTGTAAAGAAGTATGTTAAATTTAACTTCATATATCTCAGTAAATACTGATGATATTAATATGATTTTTTTGGTATGTAATAACTAATATATCCAAATTATTATGTTATAATTTGCTGTGTTAAAAAATCAATACTGAAAATATTGTTTTTTACTTAAAGGAAGTCATAACATTAATGAATATATTTTTTGGGGAATTCTATTTTTAATGGACTGGAACTAAAAAGTTCCAACGAGTTCCAATTTAAAAATACGATTGTTATATAAAAGAACATATATAAAATTATATTTGAGAATATTGGCTGCAGCGTTACCGTTTGGCGACTTTAGTCGCCATTTGCCCCTTTTTCAACCACCTGGCCACTTTTTTGGCCCCTTTTTTAAATGGCGACTAAATGGCGACTTTTTAATACTATGTGCTAAATTACGATAAACTAAGTTGTTTGAAATATATCGACCCATTACATATTAATTTCAACAAATAAATTAATAATTTAGGGACTGTCTTACAGTATAGTGATATAAAAAACCGCGGAGTATTTATAAATGAACTGAAACTGTTAGTAATTAAAAATAATAATAAAGTTTATCATCATATTCCAAATTTTTTGGACTGGATTGAAAAAATAAAAAAAGATTCGATGAATACTTACATCCTAATTTAAATTTTTTACTTTCCTAAGAGCAATCCCTCGGGGGTACGTGTTTTTTTTTTACTAAATTATCAAAAACAAGAAATAGTTTATCTAACAGACTTATGACAATAATTGTGAATTCATGCGTTCCATCCTAAATTTGAAAGTCTATAGTACTATAGGAGTTTAACTAAAAAACTAAATATTGTTGTGAATAAATCTTTATTTTTGCAGTAATAAAAATTGTTGTAAAATAATAATAAATTATTTTGTTATTAATAGAACTGAATTTTGTAGTCTTTCTTAAAATACAATAATTTGTCGTTATCAAATAAACAAATTTTAAGGAGTTTTTTAGGTTTTAAATTAATTGGCCCCTTTTTTTCAAAAAATCCCCTTTTTTGGCGACTTTTTATTTTGAAATCCCCTTTTTTGGACACTTTTTAAAAATTCTCAACGGTAACGCTGATTGGCTGCGACTTTTTGCGATCTTTTAAAATATTAGAAAAAATGTGCAGTACCTCATATTAGCAGTTTTTTAAGAATTATTTAAACATTTTTAGGTAATAGCTGAAAATATGTTATGCAAATGTTGCACCAAGATTGGTGTCATATGATTTTGCCACGCCTACTTTTAAAATATCCTTTATTTTAATAAAATTTACAAAAATATATCCGAAATTCATACAAATAAAGTAATTTTTTTCAGTATGGGAGTGGCATTGATTCTACCCGTCCATTTTGAGTGGGAATGTTCACGGCCTTATCTACTAACAAAATATACAATTTCAGATCAATATCTCCAAAACTGGATTTTTGTCGTTTTAAAACTGCCAAATGTGACACTTGCCCTGGTAATCACTTATAATTATAGCTGACAAAATTTTTATTTTTTTTATCCCAATAACCGTTCTTTACTGATTTCGTTCTTAGAAAAGTATTTGAACTTTATGACTCATTTTCCCCTTCAAAATAGTTTATTTACTTGTTAATTTTCTTCTCATTTTCTATGAAATTCCAACAATTAAAACTCATTTCTTTCCAAAATGAATAATTCCTTGTTCCTTATTTCCTACGTCCTTAACCATTTTCCACTTTATTTATGCTCTACCTGAGATCTCAGATTTCATTCAAAGATTTCAGGTGTTGTCTGATACATAATAGCCACAATGGAATGGCCACTTTTACAGGTGTAACAAATTCATAATAAAAAATGTTCTTTTTTCACCAAGATGATCATCATCCAAATACAATCTTGATTTCTAGTTCTCTTTAAAAAATTGTTAAAATTAACTTGGTAAATATTTTGCTAGAAAAAATTTAGAAGTATTTTATTTTTTTTTCGTTGTTACTGCTGCTTTAGTAGTGTAACATAACACAGATTTGCCATAAAGATAGACCGACATACAGACGGACATGCATTAAAACTGGCAGGCAGGCAAGCAGTGAGACAGACAAGTAAGTTAACTTCTAGCATCAAATCACCATATCACTTGTAATACGAGCTTATTCTCATACTAAAGCATCATCTCCTATGGCCAATGTCTTTACATACATACTACTTACTTTTAAAGTGTGTGGGTCAATCTTGTGAAAATAAGCAGTAGAGAATTTGGAAGAAAAAAAAAAACAGAAAACAGCAGCTGAATTGGTCAGCTATAAAATGGAGAAAGAAGTTTAACTACAGCCTCTAGTAAATCTCTAATAAATTTTAGTACAACGAATGAAATGAAATAAACTTAAACTGATTAAGATTTGCTGTTAACTTGAAGACATTTGAAAAAAATAACAACATTTTAAACTATGAGCGGTAGAGGTAGAAGTTTTTGGTGGCTATTGCCCATTTTCAAATATTGGATCCTTGGAAGTTAAAGGAAAGGAAGGAGGTTACAAATTAAAATATTACGTTCGTATTCTAGATGCACAATTGAAGCAATAATTAAAGCCACTATTAACTTTATAACAGATTACGGCTGAATCTCAATTTATAAAAACAACAGTATTGCCAAAGTGAAACTCGATGACTACAAAAATCTCCAAACATATGTAAATGCCTAATTTTGTCCATAAACTATTCACAAAAAATTTATTATAAAATTAAAGATATTTTCACTAAAATGTTTCTTATTTTATTTTATTAACAAAAAGTAAAATGCCTAAAAATCATAAAAGGAACATTTATCGAAAATAATTCTATAAAATTAAAACTTTGTGTAAACGAAAATTTAGCAAAATTTTCCATAAATTGAAATTATAAATCTATTTTTCTGTAAATATATAACTGTTCCATATTTTTATATATAGAAAATTTATAAAAAAAAATATAATAAATAAAATAAATAATTAATTATTTTTTTAATTAAAAATTTTTTTTGTAAATTAATATTTTGCGACGATTTTCTATTAAAATATGCAATTTTTTTTATCATTATTTTTACAACCATCAAATATTTGCAATCTTTTTCCTTGTTCTTAAAATATATTTTATTTTTAAACCATATTATTGTTATTATCTCCATGACAATAAAATGTTCCAAATAAATAAAATACTTATACTTTTCACAAACCTAGTGGAAATATACTTATCATTTTCACTAACTTAGTGAAAATTCATAACTTTTTTGTCATTGAAATTCTCATTCAGTTTATATATGAATAAATTTAAATTGACAATATTTGTATATATTTATGTACCACGTATGGTGGTACCAATGAATATAAATATGAAAACATGGGAGTATATATATAATAAAATTGGAATATATACATACATATATGATCAAATGGAATTATAACTTGATAAAATGTTATTACTTATATCTATCAGTTCTATCAGTTTTGTATGGCTGATTTTTTTGGAGATAAATAACACTGGTCCACAAAAAAATCCTCCCCCACAGATGAATAGTTGGACTTGATGTGCTAAACACGAATCTGCTCTCAGTTTTTTTTTTCATCAGGTCTGGATTTTTTTTTATGGGTTAATACCCATTTTTATACCCTTCACCACAGGTGTAAAGGGTATATATAAGTTTGTCATTCCGTTTGTAATTCCCACAATTTTCGTCGGAGAGCAAAAAAGTTTACATTTTCGGGATCCTTGTAAGAAATGATGACGATAGGACCATGTCCGTCCGTCCGTCCGTCCGTCCGTCCGTCCGACCGTCCGTCCGTGTGTCGGTTGAAATGGCGTTTATGAAGCCCACCGATAACTGATATATATAATATATATATCAAACGATCGGAAATGCTTTCGAGAATTTTGCTATTGGAATTCAGCAAGATCGGTTCATACAATGCGGAGATATGTTAAGAAAACCGGTTTTTAGAACCGGTTTTCCAGTTTCTGAAGCCTCTGTATATACTAGGGACTTCGTTTTTACAAAGAAGTCTCAGACATTTTTTTTTGAATTTTTGTTCTGAAAAAATGAAATAAATCGGTTCAATAATAACTGAGATATCGGACAAAACGCATTTTTTATTTTTTAAAGCCCTGGTTTAAGCCATAGATTTTTATTTTTATACAGATCGGTCACAAATATTTTTATAAAATTTCGGTTTTTTGAATCAGCAGAATCGGTTTATAAATGGCGGAGATATGCTGTAAAAACCGGTTTTTGAAACCGGTTTTTCAGTTTCTGAAGCCTCTGCATATACCAGGGACTTCGAATTTTCAAAGGAGGCTCGGAAATTATTTTCTGAATTTTTGTTCTGAAAAAATTAAATAAATCGGTTCAGTAATAACTGAGATATCGGGGAAAACGAATTTTTTAATTTTGAAGCCCTTGTTCAAGCTACAGATTTTTATTTTTATATAGATCAGTCATAAATGTTTTTATAAAATTTCGTTTTTTTTAATAAATCAAATTCGTTTATAATCAACAGAGTTATGGCCCAAAAACAAATCTGTTAAGAATATAAATACACACAAACATGTATATTAAGCATTGTAATGACTATTAGTGACGTTTTTTGTTTTTTGTATAGACAAGTAGTTTAGTTAGAAACAGTAGTAATATAATGAATAACAGTGTTGTTGTTGTTCTTTGTATATGCAGTCTGTACAAAAATAAATAGATATGGAATTGTTGTTGTTTATTTTTAAAAACTAAAACATATCTGTTAAGAATATACATAAATACATACACAAACATGTATATTAAGCATTGTAATGACTATTAGTGACGTTTTTTGTTTTTTGTATAGACAAGTAGTTTAGTTAGCAACAGAAGTAATATAATGAATAACAGTGTTGTTGTTGTTCTTTGTATATGCAGCCAGTTTGTATATATACACATAAAAAAATATATAAATATGGAATTGTTGTTGTTGTTTATTTTTTAAAAACATAGCCTGCTATGATTGTTTTTTTTTATATATTCAAATTTTCGTAGTTTGAAAAAAATTTAGATTTAGAAAATATGCAAGCATACGTTAAGGCGAAAATTTTATTATTTGTCGGTAATATAGTAATATGATGTCGATAAGATAGTAAGATGGTAATATGGTGAAGGGTATCAAAGATTCGGCACAGCCGAATCTTTTTTCAATTTCATTTTTTTATCAATTTGCTGAATTAATGAAACTCTGCTCTAAAAGTTATAAGAATTATCGAGAAATGGAACTGTAATTTCATAAATATTATTTAACTCAAATAATTTTAAATGATTTTATGTAAAGAACAAGTTTACTTAGTGTAGTGTATTTCTTAAAATAAAATTATCCTTCTTTTTTGTGTATTCATTCCAAACACTTGTAGCTGATCTTTTACGTTGTAATTTAACACCATCATTTATTTCTCTTCATCTGTATAATTTTATTTTAGTTAAAGCTCTTATTTTTTTTTGGTGCTTTGACTGCAACAACTTCCACAGTAGTTTGTTTTAGTTGCAAACGAAAAAGTTTTTAAGTTTTGAAATAGGGATTGAACGTACAATCGAAATGTTTTATGGCAATAACAAAAAATTTTATGTTGATTTGCCAAGTGATTTTTAACAAAGTTTTTGATTTTCTTTTTCTACTACTAATTCTAAAATTACAAAACAGTAGATGGGGAAATCTTTAAAAAGAATCTTAAAATTAAGCAGCTAAATGAGCAAAAAAAAAAATAAATTATGTTCAGGCCAAGGGAAGTGTGTAAAGTGTTTGAAATAAAAGTTAAAGCTTTAATTACTATTAAATTATAAAAACAACAGCAGCAACAAATGAGCAAAAATATTTTATTTTACTGACAGACAGGAGGAAATAGTTTATAAGCAACCCACTATAGCAAATCAACAACTGCAACATTGACAGCCCCACCGCCATCACCATCATCATCAACAATAACATCTCCTGCCATTGCATCTCATCAGTTTGTTTCTCACATCAGTGGCAATAAAATGTTGCTGTTCGTTGTTGCTTTCACACACAATCAAAAGGGAGCTTGCAACAGAAAAAAAAACAATCAAGTTTATTGATGCAAAAAGTAATAGTAACAAGAGTCTGTTAGGAAAACTAAAGACAGGTTGCTGCCTAAAGGAGGACAAATATATACAGAAAATTACTAAAAACCTATGAAGTTTGTAATAAAACACATTTGTCGTTTATGGTTCAAATAAAAACTTGAATTAGTAACAACAGCTTGGAAACAGAGAAACAAAAAAGTTGAGAATCTCTAAAACGGAAATTGCATGAAGGAGTTTTTGTAGGTAACTGTTGTGGATACAGAGACAGGAGAAAAAAGCAGGCAAATGGGAAAGATCACTTTTTTACCTCCTCTTTGAAAATACTAATAAAAATTACTACTACTTGTGAGTTCTATTTCAGTCCACAATGCTACAGTAATGTAATACAAATTCACTTTTAAACTATAATCCTAATCTGTATTTACTTCTCTAAATAATAAGTATTTTTTAATTCACCATCAAAAAGATGGGGGGTATATTGATTTTGTCATTCCGTGTGTAATATGTTGAAGGAATCATCTAAGACCCCACAAAGTATATATTTTCTGGGTCCTGGTTATAAGATTCTGACTCGATCTAGCTATGTCGGTCCGTCTGTCTGTCTGTTGAAAGCAGGATAGGGATCAAACGGGAAAACCTAGGAGGACGAAATTTGTCTAAAATATTTATACATATTTTTTTTGTTATTTAAGGTTTGTTTGGTGTTAGGCAAAATCAGTTAATAAACAAAAAAGTTATGGGTTAAATACTAGAAACACAGGGTGTCCGTTATAGCTTCATTACATACTTTTCTGCTGATATCTCTTAAACAAAAGCGTGTAAGATAACGAAATTTTGTACAGATAGGGGCGATATAAAATTGTAAACTTAAAATGAGCGTGGTCCGCCCACTTTACCGACCACCTCCCATATAACTAAAAATTTGAAAATATTGATGGTGGGTATATAACATTCTCGTTTGTTCTAATTCTGGAAGCTTAAATGAAATAAATTTTTTATACCCTTCACCACAGGTTTAAAGGGTAAGTTTGTCATTTGAATTTAATTTCATATAAAATTCTTTTTTGGTTTATAAAATATAAACCCCTTTTTTAAGATATAAATTCCTTTACATCTACGCTACTGCCTCTTTCTCTATACATACATTTACTCCAGATTTTACATTTATACCTCGCTTTTTCATTTTTTGCCTTCACATCCTGTTCATATATTAGTTCATTGTATAAATATATAATTTAGTTTTTCTTTCTTTATATTTGTTTTAATTTTTTTTGGTCCATCATATCTCCTCTGGTGTCGCCAAACACCAACCAACCAGTCAGCCAACACCACCGCCTCAAGTATTTTTATTCACTACTTTTAAGTCAACCTCAAATGACGACAAATGACTTTAATTGCATTTCTTACAAACAACGTGATGATGTCCCAGGAACAACAAAAACCAACAACAAGAAATTTCTTTATTTAGGTTTTTTTTGTTTTCATCTCTCAACCATTTCATTTTCTTTCCTTCCTTCCTTCGTCTTAGTGTATTATTGTGCAATGGTTTTGTGTAATTATAAATGTAAATGGAATTCATGAGAAATAAAAATCTTTGGTTTCCTCTACAAAAGCTTGAGAATTAGTTTTGATTCGGTTTTTTTATTGTTTTCAACACTTAAGAATATAAATGACATTTTGTTGTAAAAGAAAACCCTTATATGTGGTTATAAATGAAATAAAAATCAGTTTTAAATTCCAATGTTTTTTTTTTCATTTGATTTGTTTTAATTATTTTTTCTTTTATAGAAGTAGTTGAGCAATAAATTTATACACCCGCTTGGTAATAAAAGGGCATGTGGATGGTTGTAATTAGAAATTAATTTTAGAGTTTCAAAATATTTTTCATTATAATTACATAGACCTTTAGTATATACTAAATTTTACTTTGATTTAATCCACCAAAAATGTCTTCTTCTAGTATTGCTATCTAAGGATTTATAATTCAGAAGGACTTTGACTTTTTGTAAAGCGCACATAATTTATTCTAATATAATTATATTGGTTAACCAAATTATCTCTATGAATAAAGAATAAAAATTTTAATTTTTTAAATTTTAAAATTTGTATGATTTTTTGAAAAGTTTTTTCTTTAAATTTTATATAAAATTTTAGTTTTTCTTAATAGATGAGCTTAATATCTCCATAGATATATGAAGATATGCTTCAATATATAGTTTAACCTCCTTAATTTTACAAATCGCTATTTATGGCGAGAACTGTAGTCAATTTTAAAAAAAAGTGGATTAAAAGCTTGATCACTACAACTATTCAATGTTTGTATAACCGTTTTTCATTGATTTAAATAATACCGTGTTCATGATTAGCCACAATCAAAATTTTAATATGGTTGACTGCAATTATAATATGTATTTAATATTTTTATATGAAACCATATTTTTGAAAAATCCAAACATTTAGTTAATTCTACAACTAATTTACTTATTTCTACAACCATATAAAATAATAATATAAATATGAAAACATGGGATTATACATATGATAAAATGGGATTATATTTATGATAAAATGATTATATATATATGATGAAATGGGATTATTAAATGATAAAAACATGATGAAATTGAAAGCAATTTTTAAGAAAAGTGTATAAACCTTACTAAATCGAATCATTAAATAATGAAAAAATTATAAAATGGAATCGTAATAATAACTACGTACAAAAGTACTTATTTTTAACTGTAATCATGTATTACAATCATAGTATGTTGCTCTTAGTTTTTTGCGTGAACTTATTAATACAGTGTATCCGAATTGACTGAGAAACCCCGTGCCGCAGTATAAGTGTTTCCCTTTGTAACTGAAGTATTTGAAGAAATTTTAATAATATTGCTCTCAAAATATAGGCTTTATAAAGACCTGGCATTAAAACTACAATAAAATTTCAATTCGATATATGTAACCTATGATTCAAGTAAGAATTAAATCTATAACTAAACTGAACATTGGAGGCTCTATTATTTTACCCTAAATGTAAATGTAAAAATGCAAATGTAAACGATACGTAAGTTGATGGTTACTTAAAAGACCTAAATGTAGCTCGTAAAAAGTACTCTATTATGGTTTTGTACACATTAACACTACACAGTGCACATTGGGGTAAGAGGGGTTGAAAATGGTTATTAATTCAGGGAAGGGTGGTAGCAATATTTTAATGATCACGTTTTATTTCTTTATGTATTTTAAGGTAAATAAATTAAATTTTAGAATTTTGAGATTTTTTTTTTTTTTTGGCAGATTAGTAATGTCCGTCCGTCTGTCTATACATTAGTGTTAAATGAGTCAAAATTTTTCTATAATTCAGTGAAAGGTGATATTAACACCTAAATGATTTATTGTAAATAAAAAATGCATTTTTAAACTTATAAGATCTTTTTTGGCTGAATTGGAATCCATCCGTCTATACTTAATTTAAATGGTTCGAAAATGCCACTTAATTCAGGAAAAGGTGATATCCAAATTTTGATGATCACGTTCTATATTTTCTATTTATTATTTAGTACAAAAATGCATTTTTAAAATTTTTAAATATTTTTTCGCAGCATGGCAAAGTCTGTCCATCCGTCTATAAATTTGGGTAGAAAATGCCACTTAATTCAGCGAAATATGAAATCAAAATTCGAAAATGCCACTTAATGGAAAAGATGATATCCAAATTTTGATGATCACGTTCTATATTTTATATTTTTTATTTAGTACAAAAATGCATTTTTAAAATTCTGAAATATTTTTTGGCAGCATGGCAATGTCTGTCCATCCGTCTATACATTTGGGTTAAATGGGTAGAAAATGCCACTTAATTCAGGGAAAGATGATATCAAAATTTTAATACTTTTATTTGGTTTTCATATTAATAGAGATGTGGAAAGAAATATTTTTCGAATTTTATCCATCTGTTTATTAATTTTTGCAAACTTTCCAATTCAAAATCATTTTACCTTTGACTCAATAAAAATAACGACACACAATTTTTTTTGTACGATAGATAATTTTGCTTTTTAATCAAATACATAAAATATAATAAAATCGATTGAAAATATTTGGCTATATATGGAAAAGTCTTAATCAAAATCTTGTAAAATTGAGATTTTTAAAATTTCAAATGTATATAACTCGAAAAATATATAAGATAAGTAGTACATGCAAGCATGTTTTCTAAAGGAATTATCAAGTGCATTAAGGTGATATAAAAATCTTGGAAATCGGATAATCACCATAGCTGCACTCCTGAAGCGTATATCGGATCCTGCTTCTCAACTTTAAATGCTAACGTCTTCTGCTACGCCTAGTGAAATTTCATGAAAATCCAACCAGCCGATTAGAAGTAACAGATTTATTTCTATTCTGTCCCACTGTCTAATGTTTGATAAAGCAAAGAAAATGTCAGCTATTTTTTGTATGAAATCTACTAGAGATTTTTTAATGCTTTATTCAAAGCGCTAATCACGTAATTCTCAAAAAACTTTAAAAAATTTCCAAAAATAGGGTTTTTTACTTTTTTCACTATATCTTTCCGACCGATAACGGGAAGCAAAAATTTCTATTGCAAGAAGATTAAAAACACATTAGACTATATGAAAAGTACAACGTTTTTTTGATTCCTGCTTTGCGTTTTTAGAAATTAAGGATCAAATTTGAAATTTGTTAGAAACATAGGTCAAATTTGAGAAATCCTGGTTCTCGCAAAAATCAATTTCAAAAAGTTTTTTTTTTTTTTCCTTTAAAGTATTTTGTGTTTAGTTATCTTTCAGAAAAATACAAATATATGTTAGTTAAGAAAATTTTTATATAACAAAACGAGAAAAAAGATATAGTCGGTCAAGCCCGACCATATGATACCCTATACCATTATGTATATTAAAATTCGGGGAAGGGTCTTTAATTAGACTTGGGTCCAATTGTGGACCGATACTTAAATTAATTTTAAAATAAAACATATGAATACAGAATTTTACGTCGATACTAACATTTATATGAATTTATTCACTTTTGGATGATTCCCGAAAGAGGACCTTATATGAAAGCTATGGTAAAATATGGACCGATCTACGAAATATTTCACACAAACGTTTATATTTATATAAAATTTATTTGAGTCGAATATTAACTTGATAATAACATTTTAGTGGGATTTATGCTCGTTAAAGTGATTTTCTGCAAATGGGTTCATATGGGGGCTATGGTCAATTATGGACCGATCTTCTTGAAATTCGGCACACAAATTTATTGCGTTATTTAAGGAATTTATGATCATTAAACCCTTTTCCGGGAGGACATTTGTAAGGGGGCTAGGTGAAATAATAGACCGATCATAACCAATTTCAATAGACTTCGTCCCTGGGCTAAAAGAAACCTGTGTGTCAAATTTCATTAATTTTTGTTCAAAATTGCGACCTGTAGTTTGATTACAACGTTTACATGGACGGACGGACATCGTTAAATCGACTCAGAAAGTTAGACCAATATTTTTGGGTGTTACAAACATCAGCACAAACGCATAATACCCTCTCCACCTATGGTGGTGTAGGGTATAAAAAGAATATAAACACTTTTTTGTAAAATAAAGGGGAAAAATTCGACTTTTTTTTCAAAGTTAAACTTTAAATGCCTGTAACTTTTGACTCCGCAAATATTTTATAAAAAAAAAAATAAATAAAAAAATCTGGTGAAAGTTGAACCCGCTGTAGCGAAAAAACTTCACCAAGACAGACTAAAAAGTAAAAAAATTTAAACTTTGAAGGTTAATATCTCTTAAACTAAAAGAAATAATATGTGCATACGATGATGTTTTTTGTAGATCTCGACTAGCAGAATCCTCCTATCTTTTAAATCAGTTCAGATATAATGAATCAGAATCGTTTTAAAAAATTTTATACCCGAGGTGTCCAACTTTGGGACCCTGTGGACTCGCCCCCTGTAGGTTATTAACTTAAACTGGCCTACACCTCTACTATCGCCACATGAAATTTCATGGAAATCGAAGCAGCTGTTCCGAAGTTTCATAATTATTTCCATTTCATTTTTGGAATCGCACACTGTGCGTAGGGTTAAGTTTTTTTTGTGTATTTAACCAACATATGAGGCTATATTGACAATATATTTCTTTCTTGATCTCGACTTTGACGTTTAGGAATTTAAGAAAACAAATTAAAAAAATTCTTCAAAATTGACAAAGTTTGGATAGGGCTTGTGGGGAAACTGTTCACCAGAGATTCTCCGATTTTGTTTTACACGCATTTGCGATATTTCTTTTGAAACCCTTACAAAAATTTTGTAATCCGGAACAACAAAATATTTTAGAAAAGAAAGAATATTATCACCTTTTTGGAAAATAACCCCAAAAAAAAACGAATAAAAAAATGAGAGTAAAATTTGCTTCGACCTAAATATATCTTAAACTAAAAGAGATAACTCCTAAAAGAGCCTGTACATCTACAAATCAGCTCGAAAACGCCTCAGTTCGGGCCATGCAAAATTTTATTTGATTTTCTCCAACGGTTCACAAGTTATAGAATTATTTCCAAAAAAATCGACTTGAGACCACTGTATAACGTGAATCAAACACCCGTATACACGACTGACAGTTTAACTCACTACTATCTAGCTTACCGGTGCACCCGGAAAAAATTATTATTAAAGAGGTTTTTTACTGACAATGAAAATTATTTTCCATATAAATAGTTTCTTAATGAACCATTTAAAACCATTTAGAATTATTTTGTAGTTGCATTCTTTATTTAAAGTAGCTATAGGAAATATTTATATTTTATTTAGTAATCAATCCCTATTGCTTAGTTCCATGTTATGTAGTTAGGCTTTAAAAAAAAAAAAAAAACTCGATTAATACTTTCGATAGCGATACAACGATTGCAACATTTAACAAAATTTCTTTTAACACTCTTAAAACACAACAATTTTTTTCTACCAATAAAAAAACTCACTCTCCAGAAACAAATTGAATTTTCCCCATATATGTGTCTTTTGTACAGCCACAACTCTAAAAAAAAAATGCAACCAGCAATAATCACAATTTCCAACGCATGAAATGAACGTAACGAAAAAAAAAGAGAATTAAATAACTCCTACAAGTTAATGTCCGAAAAAATGCAATAAGAATAAGAATCGTTTGGCCATTGATATGTATGTATGTGTTCTGGCACATACATATACCAAGTGAGAGAGTATGTATCTTACACAGCAATTGGTATCATTGCAATATCATCAATTGTTAGTTCACTAACATGCCGCTGAAAATTTGCGATATCAAACCGTGCAGTTTAGCGGACTAAACATTCAAACACTTAAAAGCCCAAAAAAAAAATCCAAAAGTGTACACTATTAGCCAACCATATACCCAGATATTTGCCTCAACCAGAAGAAAGAAGAGAAAGAGGTAAAAATGATGCGAGTACATGTCTTGATAAGCAAAAATTAAATAATTTTACACTTTAGTTGGATTTGGGCTTGTGTTTGTGGTTGAGAGATGGAAGTTGAATGTTGGAGTATTCGGCGCGAAAAACGATTATCGTTTTGCGATTGTTCACAGTCTTAACAAGCTCTCAATCTTTTGACGTACATAATTGGCCAAACATATGCAGCAACTTGGCGATTTAGTAATATTCGTAGCAAATAAGCCGCAGCAGCATGCCATTTTACTAAATTCATACAAAGTCTGCCGTTTGTTCGCCTTTGACGCTGCATTGTTTTCAGCTTCCTACTTCTGTATGTCGGTAGTGTTGGTCATTTGTGCTCCCGATTTTTTAAAACAGATTTCTTTTTTGTGTTTTTGATATTTACCAAATAATATCTGGCCAAATGCCTGCCGTTTATTTTTTTTAAGCTTTTAGTGTGTTGCAATGTTAGTGAATTTGCCACAAATTGTTATTGCTTAACATCTTGGTGTTTTTTTTTCGTATGGTTTTATATATGAAAAGGAATTACATTTCTCTTTACACCCCCCAGTAGCGGCTCCTTTAACATCTTCGCTAAGGAATTTCAATTGTAGTTTTTTTCTTTTGCCGTATGTTGCAAGTTGATTTAGCCGCCTTCTGTAGCAATTGTTGTTGAGTGTAGTGCAGTGCAGTTCCAATGCATTGATTGTGTTTAACCATGCCATTCATTTATCGCTTCTTTGGTATTATTTGGTATTTATTTTGCGTTTATTTCTTTCTCTCTGTTTAGCTTAGTTTTTTTTTTTTAATAGTGGAGGAGTCAAATAATTGACAAACAATCACATAAATGTTTTAACGCAATACAAGTGAATAGTTTTCTTTGAAGGTGTTTAATGTGCCGCTTTGAAGAAGAAATAAAATGTAATGATTCAGCAGTATTCTGCAGTTAATGTTGAGAAATTTAAGATTTTAAAAATATTTCTGGAAGTAGAAGTAAGCCTTTGAAGATTTTAGAAGATAGTAGGATTACTGGGAAGAGTTTGGAGTTAAGTTTAAAGAAAATGTTTCAAATGATTCACGATAATAATTTATATTTTTTTTTAATGCAAAATATTTAAATATTTACTCAGATTATTTCAATTAAACCCCTTTTACCTTTGATCTATAAATGTGTTTTTTATATATTATTTTATCCCATATTTTTTCTTTATAAATTAGAAAAAAATATCTTTCTTTGCTAAAATTACAGCCATAAATCAAATTTAATTGCACCGACGCCACAATGAGTGCAGACAAAACCCAAAAATAAATTCAACTAAAATTCTATAAAATACAAATTCAAAGGAACAAAAACGAAATTATACGTAAGACAATACAAATTATTTGGAAAAGTAAAGTAAAAACTAATATATTTAATGGATTAAAACTACCATATGAAGCATAAATAACAATAAATTGTTTTATATTAAAGCCACAAATTGCAAGTAAAAAGGATGATATCATGCTGCAAAAGAGAAGATAACTTTCTCAATCCCGAAAAATCTTATAGCTTTGGCATTCAAAATCTTATTTAAAATTAAGCTACTTTCAGAAATAAGTAGTGCGATTCAGTAACGTATTTTAAAGTTCGAATCGTTTATAAAATTAAACAACAAAATTATCGATTTTGCTATTCTATATAACATTTTTAAACGACAATCCTTATCGTTGCATCTGTTTCTGTCGTTAATTAAACCACACAGTTTTTTTGAGTTGTTTATTATATCAATTAAAACACATTAACTTACAAAAGAAAGTACACATTTGCACAATATACTAATAATTCCCAAATTATTTTTCATTTCTACTCCTATTTAAGTCTTCTGTTTATTCTGATGACACGAAAACAAAAGTGATATACTGTTTAAATGTACGGAATCATATCGGAATCGTTACTGCAAACGACAAAGCCATCGACATTTTTGTCAATTGTCGAATCGTTAAAACTTACTGATTTTTACTACAAAGGCGACCCATTTTAGGTCGTTGAGAACAAGCCTTCTTCATGATTATTTGATACCAATACAAGTCCTTGATTAAATTTTAATTCATACCATTTTCAATTTCTACAATTTTCGTTTTCGACTTCAAAAATTATTTTATACAGGATCCTATAAGTAAAAGATTCATTCTCTCTCTAAATCCTTCGCCTGTTGAAATCAAGTTTTTAAAGACTCGATTACTTTGTAATATACGTGTTAACATTAATTCCACCGGTTGTTCGATCGTCATGTATTATGTTCAGCCAACGTTCTACATTGGGAATGAGTTCATGGCTCCAACTTCCTTAATGCGTGTTATTATCCTTAATGTTCTATGAACTCTTTCCAGAAGATTCCTTAATTTCCTACTACTTGAAACAGTTTCACTTGAGAATAAGCAACTGTGGATATTAATCGTCTGGATGTTGCCTTGGACCTTTAATATTTGGCATTATCCTCGCTAGTTTCGAAGCTGTTGTCAATGCCTTCTCAGAAACCATCCCTATATGCGGCTCGAAAGACAACTTACTATATAGGACAACTGCTAGATAATTCAAATTCCTGCTTATATTTTGCTCGTGTCTATTTACCTTAAGTTTTGGACACTCAAGAGCTCTCCGTTTGGTCACCAAAATCGCTTCTGTCTTACTGGCAGGTAGTTTTAAGTTTTTCGTTTGAAGTGTACCTAATATGGAACCTTGTGGCTCACCATGACATTTCGTAATGATCCATTCCATTTTCGGTTTCATATTCTAGGACCCTGTCCTGTAGATAGTTATCCACCATGTTGATCAAATATCCTGAGAATCCTCTCTATCTCTCATTGTCTGACAAAATACATTCCAGTCCGCAGATTTAAAGGCGTTCCTAATGTTCAAGGTAACAATGGAACAAAATTTTAAGTACTGCAATCGTCGATTTTCCCCTTAGAAATCCAAACTGCATTCGTACGAATCCAACATTTCCTTCAATTACCTTCTCTAGTATCTTTGTTATCAGTTTCTCAAGAAACTTTCCACAAGTGTCCAGTAGTAGCATTGGTATATATGAAGAAGTATTCTCGCCTTTGTGTTGCAAAACAAGAAATTGCTTCTTCCATGTCCTAGGAAAGATACCCATTCTCAAACATATATTAAATGTTTCTTTAAATAAGTCTGACGAATTTTCACAAACCAAAATTATCTGGTCCTGTTGCCTTGCACCTCCTCAAAGTACAGCATACTTCAATAACCTCTTCCTGAATAAAAAGATCGTGGCACGGCCAACTTTTTATCTATCTATGTATATTTTTTTTTAAATTATTACCTCACACAGCCACTGCCTCAAAGGGTTAGCAGGTTATGTCGGACTACTACCGACTAAAGCTACCTCATTATGTCTACAGATATTTCGTCGCAGGGCCGGAAAGGCTTAGTCAGCCTCAACAAAGTTGTTGTGATTTCTCAACTTTCTTCTATTCTCTTCCTTGCTCAGTTCTTTATAAATATATTTTACCATAACATAAGCTTCCCAGTGTTCCTGCTCACTTAGAAGGATATCTATAACGTTATCTACTCTCAGTTGCTGCCCGACTGCATGCTCTGTTCGTTGTCGCACTTCGTTGAATCGGGGGCAAAAACTATCTACTATAGTTGAATAGTTGGGGCAGATCGGTGACACGTCCAGTCCAAACCTGTGAAGACAACTTCAGTATCCATGCTCAGATATAAACTGTGTGAGGTAATAATTGACCTCTCCGTGTTTTCTATTAACCCATACCTCTATGTTTTTTATAAGTTTGAATGTCCGCCTTCATTTCAAAATTCTTTCCAATCGATATTGCCACAATCTTAATAATAGCTCTCTCTCTTTAGTTTACGTATAGTATTTGTGCTCTGTTCTCCTGTTCTTTTACGTTCACACAGACATTTGGCTTCATCTGCCAGTATGTCTATGGGAATCATTCCCGAGATTTCTATGGGGATCATTCCTCCGAGGTTGTACGAAATTAGTTACATATACGTAAGGCACATATCCTGTAAAGGCACAGGACTTTTCTTGCTATTGATTTCACTTTAAGGGGCTTTGCCCATACAGGAGCCGCATAAAGAATCAGCGAGCTTACAATCGTGTTTATTATTTTCCTCTTTGATTGTCGGGGTTCTCCTACGTTTGGCATCATTCATTCAATGGCTACTCTGACGTTTGTTGCTTTTTGGCAAATAAATTCTACATTTGCTCCGAAATTTTGCCTTGCATATATCATGACTCCCAAGTACTTAGGGTATATCTTAGACAACATCTCGCACCCTCCAACTATTAACTTTATGATCCAACTATCTCACGAATCTATCTATCTAACTAACTACCTATCTATCTATCTATCTATCTATCTATCTATCTATCTATCTATCTATCTATCTATCTATCTATCTATCTATCTATCTATCTATCTATCTATCTATCTATCTATCTATCTATCTATCTATCTATCTATCTATCTATCTATCTATCTATCTATCTATCTATCTATCTATCTATCTATCTATCTATCTATCTATCTATCTATCTATCTATCTATCTATCTATCTATCTATCTATCTATCTATCTATCTATCTATCTATCTATCTATCTATCTATCTATCTATCTATCTATCTATCTATCTATCTATCTATCTATCTATCTATCTATCTATCTATCTATCTATCTATCTATCTATCTATCTATATATCTATCTATCTATCTATATATCTATCTATCTATATATCTATCTATCTATCTATCTATCTATCTATCTATCTATCTATCTATCTATCTATCTATCTATCTATCTATCTATCTATCTATCTATCTATCTATCTATCTATCTATCTATCTATCTATCTATCTATCTATCTATCTATCTATCTATCTATCTATCTATCTATCTATCTATCTATCTATCTATCTATCTATCTATCTATCTATCTATCTATCTATCTATCTATCTATCTATCTATCTATCTATCTATCTATCTATCTATCTATCTATCTATCTATCTATCTATCTATCTATCTATCTATCTATCTATCTATCTATCTATCTATCTATCTATCTATCTATCTATCTATCTATCTATCTATCTATCTATCTATCTATCTATCTATCTATCTATCTATCTATCTATCTATCTATCTATCTATCTATCTATCTATCTATCTATCTATCTATCTATCTATCTATCTATCTATCTATCTATCTATATATCTATCTATCTATCTATCTATCTATCTATATATCTATCTATCTATCTATCTAACTATCTGTCTATTTATCTATCTTTCTACCTTTTGTGATATAAGGAAAAATAAATAGTAGTTTAAAAATAGATTTTTGGAAAAACTTTGACTTTGGAAGCGCACACATGGTTCGGCAAATAGCATACCAAAAGAATAAGTTTGGGACACAAGATGTTAGCCTATCTATCTTGTTCGAGAGACTCTTCTGTTCATTCAAAAAAAAAAAATTAATTGATTTTGATTTTTCATTTAAAAATTAAATTTGATTGATCACATATTTTAATTAAAATTGCTTCATCTGTTCTATTTAACGAAATATAAAAAAATTTCATATTTATCATACAAAAGCTTTACTTTGAGGAAAAATTTGATCGGCTACAAATTTTCATTTGAATCACTCTATCTTTTCTATTCAATAGTAGACAATTATTATTTTGTTCTTTTTTTTTGTGCCACCTCTGCCTTAATAGGAGTAGAAAAAAAAAGAATTTGGGAATTAAGGAGTGAGATCGAAAAATTCTTAACACACATTTTTCCTCATAACTTTTTTTGGAATCAATATTCAAATTTTTTTTTTTGATCTAGTTATCATGGAAAAATACTTCAGTTATTATTTTTAATAACAACCATGTTATTTTGTCCTTATTTTCATCAAAATAAGTGACGAAAAAGATTTACGTCCTACAAGTTATTAAAAAATTTCAAAAAATCCAAATAGGTCTTACAAATAATTGGCCACAGAATTAAATGTCGTTCGTAAAACCGTTTCTAATGTTATTAAACAGTATCAGATGTGAAACGTAGTTCGGTAAAAAAATGACCACATGATATTGGGAAGGCCAGAAAATTGAAGGCATATTGAAAGGAACTCCAAACACATCTGGTTTCTCAGTGCTTCGACTATTTGGTGCGAAAATTTAAAGCTAAATGGGAAAGCTGATAACATATAAAGTTCAAAAAATTCCAAACTGGAATTCTGCAAAAAAAAAATTACAAGCCAAAAATGGGACTCGGAATTTAAAACCAAATTTCATACAAATATACTCAAGCTGTATAATTGACGAAGAAACGTAGGTGCTGGCAGAATCTTTGCAGATTGTGTCTCTAAAATGTTTATTGCTAATGCTCGAAGTAATGTTGGAGATAAGTTTAAGACCCAAAAGCAGCAAAAATTTCTTACAAAATTCATGGTATGACAAGCTTTTTGCAGTTGCGGCAAAACAGGAAAGTCGTTTGATACATTCGGATCTATAAATACCAAAATATGCATAAAGGAATATTTGCAAAAAAGACTTCTTCTTTTCTTAGGAAAGCACAACGTGTCCACATATTTTTGGACCCATTTGGTATCATGTCACTACGGTAAGATAGCTCTGGAGTGGTACCAAATAAATAACATAGTTTTAGTACCAAGAGAGGTCAATTTTCAAAATTGTCCATAGCTTAGACCAGTGGAGAGATATTGAGCTCTTGTGAAAAGTGAATTCAAGAGCACAAAAAAGGTGTAACAAAATACCGAAGATTTTAACAGAAGATGTGCACACTGTTCCAAAAAAGTGACTGAGGGAACTATCAAATTTCCAAAGAAAGGGTTTTCAAAAATGGTCCACAATTTTATAATTAGTGGTTTGAACCATAAAAATTATATATTTCTGTGATCTGTGCTAAATTATCAAATGACTAAACAAATAATCAAAACTCTAAGATCAACCGTTTCCAAGTTATTGAATATTATGTATGTTAAGAATTTTTCGATCTCACTCCTTATTTGATAATTAAGCACATGAGCACTTACTGCTTTTGTATGTTAAACATGTGTTTTAATTGATATAATGAACAACACAAAAAATTTTGTGGTTTAGTTAACGACAGAAACAGATGTAACAATAACGAATGTCGTTTAAGAATAGCAAAATCGATAATTTTATTTGACTAGTTTTATTTTATAAATGATTCGATTATCGTTAAAACAAGTTATTAAAAACAGTCATAATTTATGTACTATGGCTATTTTTGAGTCAAAATTTTGTCCCTGAATAAGTATTTTAATCTCTATAATAAAAATTATATTTAAAATCTTTATAAACTTGTTCAATTGAAAATATAAGTTCTATAAATTTTATACTGAAACGGCATCAAATATTTTGTCTGAAAATTTTATAATTTACAATTTGAAGATTAACCCAAATTCTCTAAATAAAAAAAAGAACAAAAAAATTCTTTACAATACTTCATCATCCCACATTCCGACAGCTATAACCATAAATACGGTGAATTGTATTTTATTTAGTAAAATAATTCGTAATAAATTTTTCATGAACCTGTCAATAGCTGAGCAACATTGTAAAATCGTAAAACAGAACGTGTTGCTAAATCTTTATTTAGAAAAAACAAAGTGATCATCTCTAAGGACGGAAAATATATTTTAAAAGAAAATACAAATAAAAAGTTAAACTATAAAAATTCTTTGTTCTACTTTTTTTTTTTTTTTTTGCTCAACATACAGAGCAAGTGCAGCCCAACACTTTTGCTCAGTTGTCGTGATCACCTACCAAAACTAAAGGAAATAAAATGAAAAAAAATATAAAGACTGAATAAAAAGAATTGACCGCTGTTTTGAAAACAAAACAATCAATAGTTATGAAAAACTAGAAGAAAAAAACTGTAGAAGCTATGAATTTTTGCACGTATTTTTCTATTTTTGTAGAGCCAGTGCATTTTTTTAAACTGGCAACCACAAATAAAATCAAAAAATTTCCTAAACAAAAAGCTACAATTTTAACACAAAAGCTGCCGCCACAACCACCTTCAATTTTTATTTTATAGCACTTCTGCATTTCTTTTGTTATTTTTATTGTAACCTTTAACGGAGTTTATTAACAAGGGTAGCATGTTGGCTTTATTCAGGGTTATGTGACATATTTAGGAAAATAAATCAATGAAGCTTTGAAACTTAATAAAATAATGCTGCTTCCGAAGAATTATATAGTCATAGCTTCAAAGCTGATATTTATGAGTGTATTGTTCAGGTCTATCAAATATAAAATTCCGCTTCTTAAAATTGTATCTTAAGCTGGGAAGAGTAATTAAGAACAAAGGATCCTAAATTACTTTAAAATGCATATCACCACTTCTCATGTTTAAAAGTATCTGAAAAATGTTAAAATCGTATAAGTAATATTAAGTAGTTCCCAAAAACTTCGTCATAAACCTCCATAAATTTAACATCTTTACTATTCCTACAACATCAAATAATATTCCCGTCTTTGGCAGCACAGATTGTTTTTTTTTTTTTTTTCACAAAAGAGTTCAATTCAATTTTTTCTTTTATTTCTTTTGCTTTATTGAATATAAATATATTTCATTTTAAAGGTGCATTTATTGTTTTATGCTGTCTTTTCTTAGCTTTGCTCCAGTAACTCCAAATGTTCATTGTATAATGTATTTTATATTTGATGGACACGCAGGCGTAACTGCAAAAATTCACCATGAATTTTGGAATAAAGCGAAAATAGAAAAAAAATAAAACCAACAGCAAATAACAGAAGTAGCATTTTATTTAAAAGCTAGATACCAAACAATAGGGCGTATCTTTACTTTGGTACTGAACTACTCCTATCTCCTAGACAGAGGTTGAAATAGTAATGTATAATCATAGCAAGTAGCTTTATGTGATGCTCCTCCAATGTATCAAAGGCCAAGAGAAAAATCTGCGCTGTCGGTGGTTGATGTTTGTAGTTCGTTTGCTATTCTTACTTATATTTTTTACTTGTATAAAAGTTTGTTCTTTGTTTGCCAGAAAATATTAATTCAATTTGTGGGTGTTGCAATAAGTTCCTACTTGATTATTCAGCTGGTGTGTTGGGGTTGTGTTGTAAAAAAAAACTCATTATGTTGTAAGTGCTTTTAGCCTGTTGAACTCTATGAACTTTGAAACTTTTGTGGATAAGTTAAAAGATCAACAAGTAGTTATTGTCTACGGTAGGTTGTTATTTTGTTTTTTGTGATGTACAAATAGGTGGTAATTAATATTTTGAAATAGAGAATCAATTATAACTAAATAAGAACTGCGCACGAAAAAATCCGTGCATGCTCTTGGACTTATAACATTGATGTGGTGAAAAATAAATAATTATGTGAATTATGCTCACTAGCAGTGTGCTAAATTTCATGGTAATAGCAAAACTATTTTTTCTTAAAATGAAATTCAACAACAATCATCTAAACACATAATTCAAATTTTTCATGAAATCATATATCGGTCGTATAAAACAATTGCTTGGAAGGTAGCCGTGTCACAAAATACATTTTCTAGGGTCATTATAACATACAAAGAAGTCATGGTCACTGAATGGAAACCTGGTAGAGGAAGCAAATGATATGCTGTGGCTGTAGGGCTCAGATAAACTAGAAAGAATTTTGAGAGATAATCCCTCACAGAAAAAAATATTTCAAATAATTTTTTAATAAAATTATTAATTAACTTTATATTGGAATTTAATTATATGATTTATTAATATAATTAATTTTCTAATTGATTTACAGTTTTGTTTTTAATAAATTGACAGCTGATAATAAAATATAAAGAAAAATTAAATATTTGTCTATAAAAGTACAGAAATAAAATAAATTAAAGTAAATTTTCAAAAATTTTCAGCTCATTGCATCTATTTAAGGAAAAAAAAGTAATAATAATATAATAATATTATTCTAGTTATTAATATTATAATTTTGATGATTGGAGTAAAATCAATTAAAAATTATTTAATATTACAAATTTCGTAATTGAAGTCCATTTTTACTTTTTTCTGTGCCTAATCCCTGGAAGAAAATTTTTATAAAAAGTTAATAGCTTTGAATCTTTATAAGAAAATTTTAAAAGTTGCAGTTCCTAGAGGGATTAATGCAGAAAAATGTCGTGTATCAAAGAAATCAAAATTCGCAAGAAAGTGCACGAAACACAATAAAACCTTTAATTGGAAAAATTCTGGAAAATATCTGATATTTCCCTTAAAAGCAACAGGAAATAAGTAAGTTATTCTTTTATGTTTAGAACTTAAACATAACAATCATTAATAAAAATATCACTTTAAAAAAAATTCACCCATTGATTTAGTTTCTATAAGCAGATTAGCATGCACAGATTTTTTCGTGCGCAGTCCTTATATATGAAGTAAATTCAATCTAAGTAAATAAAATTTAATAAAATATTTTTAATATGAACTAATCATTGAAATATAAAAAATGAGATAGAAAGAAATCGTCGGTCAAGACCGACCATATACCCTACATATTGTGCATCGAAATTTGGTGAGGGCTCATATTAGTGTTGCTGATTTCTGTGTAATTATACAAAAATGAGACAATTTTAAATTTCTTGGATAATGAAATTTCTGTGTAATAAATTAGTATATATTTCTATATTTTGTGCAAAAAAAAAAACAAAAAAATTGATTCAATAAACTTTGAAACTCCGTGGTATTCTAATTCAAGATTGCAAAATGAGATTAATTATTTAAAAAAAAAAAATATTTATTGATTTTAATATATTCTTCGCAGAGAAAAAGGTTATAATTTATATATAATTTTGGATAATTTGAAGGCCTTGGCAACACTGGGTCATATATTAATCCTGTGGACAATTGTGAATCGATAGTTTAACTAAGTGTAAAATAAAGCACCTATGGTGGTGTAGTGTATAATAACTAGGGTATCCAAACGATTAACCGTCATTCGGTTATCAGATTAACTGTTCGAATAATTTAAAATTGTCTGTTATCGAATAACGAATAATCCGAATAATTTGTGTCGAATAACCGATTAACCGAAATTATTATTATATTTTTTTTTTTAGTTAAAAATTTTTTATTTTTAACATAAATTTATGTTAACCACATCTTCTTTTTAATATCTATTATATTCCAAGAAAAATAAATAAAATAAATTTTTAGGGAAGTACTTTTTCATTACTTTCAAAGTATTAATAAGAATACATTGTCATGTGCTTTAGAAGTAATGCAGTAGAATCAAAAGATACTATAAAAAAATTCAAAATTCTAACAAATTATTCTGCTATAAAACGTTGAGATTTGGTTGTTATTTTTTCAATAAGATCTTTTATGGAAATGAAAAATAGTGTTATGCATAATTTTTGTTGGTCAATATATTAATTAAAATTAAATTCCTTTCGCCAATAAAAATTAATTTGGACATTTATTGAAATTTTGCATGAAGTCGTGAACATAAATAGGTATCAAACGAGAGAAAAAGATATAATCGGTCAAGCCCGACCATTTGATACCCTACACCATTGTGTACATTATAATTCAGGGAGGGGTCTTTTATTAGACTTGGAGTCAAATAAAATAAAACATACGAATACAGAGTATTACGTTCATGCTGACATTTGGGTGATTCCTGAAAGAGGACCTTATATGGGAGCTATGGTAAATTATGGACCAATCTTTGTAAAATTTGTCACTATCTTTTATGTTCATACAAAACTTATTTGTGTCGAATATTAACATGATACTAACATTTTAATGGAATTTATGCCCGTTAAAGTGATTTTCTGAAAAGGGGCTTATATGGGAGCTATGGTTAATTATGGACCGATCTTTTCGGCACACTTATTAAGATTTATATAAAACGTATATGTATCAAATTTCATTAAAATATTGCTATATTTAAGGAATTTATGATCGTTAAACCCTTTTCCGGGAGGACATTTGTATGGGGGCTAGGTGAAATAATGGACCGATCATAACCAATTTCAATAGGCTTCCTCCCTGATCTATAAGAAACCTTTGTACCAAATTTCATTAAATTTGGTTAAAAATTGCGTCCTGTAGTTTGATTACAAAGGTTTACATGGACGGACAGACGGACAACTCAAAAAGTGATTCTAAGCCGATTGGTATAAATTATGGTGGGCCTGAGACCAATATTTTTGGGTGTTACAAACATCAGCACAAACGCATAATACCCTCCCCACCTATGGTGATGTAGGGTATAAAAATAAGATAATATTGATATTACCTTTCCCTGAATTAATCGCCATTTTCGACCCCTTTCAACCCAATGTGGGACGTAAGTGTGACAGTCATTTAATACGTAGAACACGTGACAAAATGTTCACGAGCATCATCATTTGGAACTCGAAAATCAAATATGTGCTAAATCTGATGGACAAACATTTAAGAGAAATTGTTAATTAATGAAGTTCGCGTAATAGATTTAGAATTTAGTATCTTTAAATTTCAGATAAATTAAAGATAACTATGTTGCTTAAATGAGGAATATTGATGCTGTTCTTTATTCGCATATAATAGAACAGCATCAATATTCATCACAAGGACAACGAAATATACGCTCTAAAAAAGTTTTTAATTGCATAAAAAAGTTATTAAAAAATATCCTTTTAAAATATTATTTTTTCTGGCAAAATTTTAAATTATCTACTATTCATGCTATAGCAAAATATATTGGTTATCACTTTTGTCTACGTCTTCCGAAGTGTGTTGTATAGATTTACTTTCCAAATCTTCTTATATCATTTGTGTTTCCACAATATTTACTAATTAAATACTTTCACATTAATTGTTTTCTTTCTTATTAGCAAAAGTTCATTTCATCAAAAATCAGCCTTTTACACATTTATTAATTTTCACAAACATTTATCAATTTCACAATATTTAAATAAAAAAAAGAAGAAAAAACCTTCTTTTTCTAGACTATTTTAATGTAAACACAAATGTACACAAATTAATTTGTCCAATTACTGTGACAAAATTTAAAAAATGCTTTTTGCACCATAGCACAAACGCAGCAAATAATATTGCAACATAACAAAAACAAACAAAAAAAATCAAAACCTACAATATTGGCTACTCACAATGTCGCCATTACAGTTGTATCTACATACGTCGTTCATATTTAGAATGTCTCCACGCACCACTGTCACTATAATGAGCATCTTGACAAAGTGGCATCCTAGAACGGTGGCGGTAAATAATGATAATGACGATGATGGTGGTGGCGCTGGTGTTTAGATGTTTCTCTGTACTCGCACTACTTTATATCTCAACATAAGATACAAAAATACCTCATGTATAATTGCTCGACGAGCGTGTGTGTAAGTTCTTCCTTCAACTCTTTGACAAACACAAAAAATAAATACTAATTAGTGAACAACAACACGAGCATAAAAATTTCACAAAAAAGCCAAAAGAAAATAAAAAACAGCTACAACAAACCTGAAACTGTTGTAAAAAATTATATTTGTAGCACGTTGTTCCAAATTTTTAGTAAGTTTTTTTTTTTTTTTTAGGGTTTTATTTGTAATTTTTTGTTTTGGCTGGTTGTTATTACGTATAACGTACAGGCGACATAACACGGCATATAAAGTGTTGCATACAAATGTGGCATATGTGAATGTGAATTATAAAAGAGCAAAAAAATTAAAAGAATAGAATAGTTTGTTGTTTCGTTGTTTTCATTGTTGTGCGATTTTTTTCTTATTGTGTCCATCAAAACAATTGTGGCATAATTGGTTTGTCATAAGGGATAATTCCAACCATGCACAATGAGGATTCTAAAATCAATACAGAGCTATTTTTGTTAAATAAGCTCTATATAACATTTTAATTTCCATCATTCGTATTATCTACACACTAAAAAATAAAAATAATCTAAAAACAAGCGCGAATATATTCGGCCCGGCCGAATCTATATACCCACCATCAACTTTTTCAAATTTTACGTTATATGGAAGGGGCGGTAAAGTGGCCAGTAAAATGGGCGGACCACGCCCATTTTTTGTTTCCGACTTTACATTGGTCCTTGAACTATTTGAACACAATTTCGATGATCTCCACCTTATAAGGGAGGTGGGCGGTAAAGTGGGCGGTTTACGAGTTTATATCGACCCTCGAACTATACGTACAAAATTTCATTGTGTTTCTAGTTTTCAGCCCACAACATTTTTGTTTATTAACCGATTTTATCCATTTTTCAAACATAAATATTTGTGCCAAATTTAGTCTCCCTACGTTGTCCCGTTCGAGCTCTATCCTGCTTTCAACAGACAGACAGACGGACAGACGGACTCAGAATCTAACCAAGACCCAGAAAATATATACTTTATGGGGTCTTAGATGATTCCTTCGACATGTTACACACGGAATGATCAAATCAATATACCCCCCATCTTTTTGATGGTGGGTACAATAAAAATAACACTTAACTTGAGCTACAAATAAAAGTTAAAAGCTTTTTTCAATTCTTTTAACTGAATAATGGATTCAAACATTGAAATACTTCACTTGACGTAAATGTATATGGAGTAAAATCGGTTTCCTTAAGCCCTATCTCAACTCCTAGTATATTGGCTATAAAGGATTGTCCAAAGTGCTTGTTGCCAGTTTCAGTAATATCTTTGTAAAATATAATACTGGTCAGAGTTGTATCTACTAAGTTTAACAAAAGTAGGTAGAAAGGAGAAAATTGCCCATATTCATTATATGTTAAAAGTAATAAAAACGCTGAGATATGTTTTTGCAATATCTTAACCATTTGAAACGAGAAAACAATATATAGTCGGTCAAGCCTAATTCTTATATTAAGTGTAAAGTAAAAAAATACGAATACAGAATATTACGTCCATGCTAAAATTTCTATAAATTTATTCACTTTTGGGTGATTCCCGAAATAGGGCCTCATATGGGAGCTATGGTAAATTATTGAATGATATTTGTAAAATTTTGCACTGGCATTTATGTTTATATTAAACTTATTTGTGCCAAACATTAACTTGATACTATCATTTTAATAAGATGATATTTTCTAGAAAGAGGCTTATATGGGAGCTATAGTTAATTATGGACCGATCTTTCTAAAAATCTACACATTTATTTAGTCTAATGCGTTCGTACAAAATTACATTAAAATATTAGTGTATTTAAGGGATTTCTGATCGTTTAAATCTTTTCCGGGAGGACATTTGTATGGGGGCAAGGTGAAATAATGGACTAATCATAACCAATTTCAACAGACTTCGTCCCCGAACTATAAGAAACCTGTGTACCAAACTTCATTAATTATACCCTTCACCAAAGGTGTAAAGGGTATATATAAGTTTGTCATTCCGTTTGTAATTCCCACAATTTTCGTCGGAGAGCAAAAAAGACATTTTCGGGATCCTTGTAAGAAATGATGACGATAGGACCATGTCCGTCCGTCCGTCCGTGTGTCGGTTGAAATGGCGTTTATGAAGCCCACCGATAACTGACATATATAATATATATATCAAACGATCGGAAATGCTTTCGAGAATTTTGCTATTGGAATTCAGCAAGATCGGTTCATACAATGCGGAGATATGTTAAAAAAACCGGTTTTTAGAACCGCTTTTCCAGTTTCTGAAGCCTCTGTATATACTAGGGACTTCGTTTTTACAAAGAAGTCTCGGATATTTTTTTTTAAATTTTTGTTCTGAAAAAATGAAACAAATCGGTTCAATAATAACTGAGATATCGGACAAAACGCATTTTTTATTTTTTAAAGCCCTGGTTTAAGCTATAGATTTTTATTTTTATACAGATCGGTCACAAATATTTTTATAAAATTTCGGTTTTTTTGAATCAGCAGGATCATTTTGTAAATGGCGGAGATATGATTTAAAAACCGGTTTTTGGAACCGGTTTTTCAGTTTCTGAAGCCTCTGCATATACCAGGGACTTCGAATTTTTAAAGGGGGCTCGGAAATTATTTTCTGAATTTTTGTTCTGAAAAAATGAAATAAATCGGTTCAGTAATAACTGAGATATCGGGGAAAACGAATTTTTTATTTTTGAAGCCCTTGTTCAAGCTACAGATTTTGATTTTTATATAGATCAGTCATAAATGTTTTTATAAAATTTCGTTTTTTTTCAATAAACCAAATTCGTTCAGAATCAACAGAGTTATGGACCAAAAACAAATCTGTTAAGAATATAAATACACACACAAACATGTATATTTCTATAGTGTTATTTTATAGAGTTGCAAAAATCACCCTCCTAATATTTTGCTGAGCGAGTTTTTTTTTATTTTAATGAAAATTGTTAATTTTTGAAACAAAAAAAGTGGGATATTTATTTTTTATTTACCTAATTTCAAAATATACTTATCTATATTATGCCAATATTTAGTTGGAATACCTCTAATCGTTAACTTTTTTTAAATTTAATTAAATTTAAAGATTAAATTTAAATTAAAATTAAAAAGAAAAAAATTAAAAATTAAATTTTTTAGGGTCAAATATGAATATTATTGTTTTTCATGTCATGGCCTAAAAAAATTCCAATGCACTTATTTTATTTCTATTAGTTAATCATACTTATTTAAATTGTTACTTCACGCAAAGAAAAAATATGGTTCCAGTGATCATAAACTAAGAGCAACATACTATGATTGTAATATATGATTCCAGGTTACAATAAGTATATTTGTATGTAATCATTACTATTATTCCAATTTATAATTAATTAGTAAGGTTCATAACCTTATTAATATCTTTTAGGAAGTTTTATAACCTTTACTTAAGTATTGCTTTCAATTTCATTACGTTTTAATCATTTAATAATTCCATGTTATCACATATATAAACCAATTTCATCATATATATAATTCCATTTATTCATATATATATATATAAAATAATTTCATCATAATTCCATTTTATCATATATATTATTCCATTCTACCATACATACGAACTAATTCCATCATAAGTATAATTCCATTTTATCATATATATAATCCTACGTTATAACATATATAATTCCATTTTATAATACATATGAATTAATTTCATCATATATATAATTCCATTCTATCATATAAATAATCCCATATTGTCATATATATAATTCCATTTTATCATATATATGAACTAATTTCATCATATATATGATCCCATGTTTTCATATTTGTATACATATATAATTCCATTTTATAATACATATGAATTAATTTCATCATATATATAATTCCATTCTATCATATAAATAATCCCATATTGTCATATATATAATTCCATTTTATCATATATATGAACTAATTTCATCATATATATGATCCCATGTTTTCATATTTGTATACATCTGTTCCACAATATGTGGTACATTCATCATAAAAACAAACCTTGTTAATTTATATTTGTTCATATATAAACTAAATGAGAATTAATATACTAACAAACTACTGGACTGATACACAAAAAAAAGGCATTAAAGTTAATGGCTTAATGGTTGTAGAATTAAACAAATTTGTAAAATGGACTAAATTGTTGTAGAATTAACAAAATAATTGTGGAATTGAATAAATGATTGGATTTATTCACAAATATGATTTCTTATAAACATATTTAAATTCGTATTATAATTCAGTGAACCATATTAAAATTTTGATTGTGGTTAATCATTAAATGATTAAACAGAATCATGAACGTTGCTATCATGAACACAGTATATTTAAGTCAATGAAAAACGGCTATATAATCATTGAATAGTTGTGGTGATCATGCTGTAACCATGTTTTTTCTCTGCGTGTTGGTAAAGATGTGTATTTTTTTTTTTTTTTTTTTTTTGTTTGCCTACTCCACACCACACAGATAAGTAGTACTAGTAAAATGGTTCAGATAAATATGAATATGCGATTAAGAATCCACAACGGTTGTGGTCACAATGAAAATTTACGGTGTCGGCCATTGTATGCACAAATCTTGAATGGATTCACAGTTAAGTTGGAATCAGTGTTGTCAGAAGTAGGGAAAAATCCCTATATGTAGGTATTTTTGTCGCTAAATTAGCGTCGTAGGTAAAATCTGACAAATTTTTAGTTTTCTTTAAAATATAGATACTTTTTCTGAAAGTTAACTTTTCTGAAATAAGTAAAAATACAATATCAATAAATAGATAAAATACAATATAAATAAATAGAAGAGTAAAAGTGGATAATTTTCATTTAAACTAAAAAAAATTACTTCAGTTTTTTTTAAAACCAATAATAAAAGACCACGATTTCTTAAGTATTTCATTGTTAATGATTCGGTATGAACTTTACGTGTTAAGTTTAAAATAAAAATGGAACAAATCAAATATTTGCCTCAGTTAAAATAAAATTATAATTCTTAAATTAAGAGAGAATAGCCAACATTTTTTACATTAATTTAATCACAGGTAAAAGTACTACTGAATCATTACATTTTTTTATTTTTTAATGAAGTGAAATTAATTTAAATCAGATGATAAATATAAATAAATATTATTTTCTATAGTTACATTTTCAGACCTCGATAATTCATATTCATACGAAAAAATTTGTTTCCAGTACAGAATGCCAGTACTTTAAAATGTTTTTTTTTTTATATCATCTATATTATTAATTATTCAATTTGGTAATTAAAATGTGCAGGGAATTTTAGTGGGGG
Organism: Protophormia terraenovae; assembly: GCA_951394005.1. Taxonomy (NCBI): domain Eukaryota; kingdom Metazoa; phylum Arthropoda; class Insecta; order Diptera; family Calliphoridae; genus Protophormia; species Protophormia terraenovae. The sequence goes on from OX596075.1 coordinate 97,919,649, forward strand.
AAATTTTGTCCATGCGTAGGGAAAAATCGTATATTTTTCATCAGGCGTAGGTCTTTTAAAAAATATCCACTGACATCACTGGTTGGGATACTCATGCATACCTACAGTTAAATGAAAAAAATTTTTTTTTGCCAATCACTTTATTTCTGCGCAATTATATGTACACATGGGTATTTTTACTTAACTGTAAATAAAATTACGATTTGTGCAATTATTTTATTCGCAGTTTTGCCGGCTTTAAAATAAAGATAATAAACTGTTACACTTTTGATGTTTTCATTTATTAAAATTTTAGTAATAAATTTTAGTAAAAAAAATCTAAAATTTTGCATGAGTTATAAGGAAATATACTAAAGTAGTGACCTTACTTTGGGCGAAATATTAGACACGCCCATAAAAAAAATTCAGACCTGATGGAAAAAAAAACTAGAAGCAGATTCGTATTAAGTATATCGTCTATGGGAGAGGATATTTTTGTTGACCTGAGTTATCAATTTTAAATATACAAAAACATTAAATTCGATACTGGAGAGGTACCAACTTAATGCCAATTGGTATACATTTTTATATCCAACATTAAAACGATGGGGAGTATAAAAATTTTATCATTCCGCGTGTAACGTGTCGAAGAAATCATTTAAGACCCCATAAAGTATATATTTTCTTGGTCCTAGTTAGATATATTCAATTATTAAATTTTAATTTGATTTTATTCAAGTCCTTCTAATCCTAATAAAAAAGGTAGCATCTCACTTAGTCGCATAAAACCATTGCAAAACCTTTATATTTATTTTTTGTTTAAAATTTTTACAAGTTCTGAGCATTTTAGTTTAGTTGACACGTTACTCAAATGTTTTATTAAAAACAATTTTTATTATTGTGTGTATTTTAAAAACGTGTCTTATTGTTAGCTCTTTTATTTGTTGTTTTTTTTTTTTTTATGAACAAATGCAAAAAAGTATTGCAATAGAAAAATTTTGAAAGAGTTTGTAACAGCTGCATTTTAAATGTTTTTCTTTTTATTCCTTAACATAACAAGACAACACAAAATTGTCATAGCTTTTTTTCAAAGTAATTGTAATTTTTTTTTATATATAGAAAATTAAGACTAATATATAGTCCTTTAATAAAAAAAATTAATTAAAATTTCAATACAAATAGAAAACAAAAAGCTCAATGAACTTGGGAATTATTAAAATAAAATACTAATTTAAATAAATCAGGTTAAGAAAATTATAGAAATTTAACTGAAAATAAATAGACTATGCTGCCTTTTGCTTAAATTGTCTATTCCTTTACATTTTTTATTAAACTTTACGTTTAAACCATTAAATAACCAGGAAAAACTTCATTATAAATAATATATTTTTAATAAAAGCCACTTAAAAGAATTCCAACATTCCTATTACTTAATTTAACTATTTATCTCTATTTATAAGATAAAAACCATTAACTAATCATCCTCCACTTAAGGTAAACTCTAAAAAGTATACCATCTAAACTTGTTATTTCTTTATTATTCCCAACATTAGAACAACCATTTCTGCTACTTGTTATTGCGTTAAAAATCGAAACAAGCTCAGTAAAACATATTAAAGAATTTTCTTATTAATTAACATGTCCCACGCTAACAATTTTCTTTATTAATACTGAAAAGTTCAAGTTAAACCTTAAAAAAAAAGGAATTGAAAAATAAGTAACAAACCGGCCACCAGTAGTATTCAATGTAACTAGAGGAGTAAAGGAAAAACTAGGTATGAATAGTTGCAGGCAATACAACCAGCAATCAGTCAAGCAAACATCAACCAGTCAGCCAAATAACCAAACCAACCTACAAACTCGCAAATAAACCATTATTATGAGACAATGCGCAGGTGGTAGGCAACAAGGCAATAAATTGTTGTATTGGAAAAATTTATATGTAAAAAAAAAAAAAAAAAATTTAGCAACAAGTAGTAGTTATAGTTGAAGTACCAGCAGCAGGCATAACATTGCTATAGAAATAATTTGAGAAAAAAAATATACTTGAACTACAATTTAGCCAGAGGAAAAGGAAGGATTTTAGCATATAGAGAGACATTAAATGTAACTATTTGTCTATATGTCTAACTGGATTCATAACGATAGAGAGTGGTAGGATTAAAAAGTTGCTTCAAATTTTAAAAAATTTGTTAATATTGAGATTTTCGAGAAAAAAAAAACGAAATTTTGTGATCTTTGATCCAAACTCACTTTTTTTTATCAAAAAAAAAAAAAAAAAAACTAAACGCTTATAAATTTATTAAACTTCAGTTGCTCGAAAAAAGGTCTGTGATCACTATTATTTCTAAGTTAAATTCTCTAATATACATCATCACAATTGTACACACCGTTCCTGAGTTATGATGAAATATACTCGACTAATGGCCCTATGATAGGCGAATAATCCAGACCTTTAGTGCATAAATAGGCACGGTGAAATAGCTCCCAAATGAAAAAGGTTACAATGAAATAACTCCCAACAAAAATTAAGAAACTCCCCAATGCAAAAAAAAAATAAATAACTTCTAAAGTGGTCAATTAAAAAAATATTTCAATGTGAAATAAAACTTCCCACAAAAAAAAAATTAAATAAGTTCCAACCATAGCTGTTCATTGTGAATATTTTATTTCAAAATATTTATAAAAAAATAAATTATTTTTCTATTTTATTTATATTTCTAAAAATAAAATAGTTTCAAATCATTAATTAAATTTAAATAAAATTATTAAAATATTATTCCATTTGTCAACGAGTCAGATAAAATAAAAATTTCTACAGAAGTATTCGAATATACATTTATAAAATTTAATCAAATTCCAAAGTCTAAATTGTCTAAATTGAAAATATATTTTATTTCCTTAGCTTGAATACAATTACTTTTTATTTTATTTTCTATTTTAAAAATGAAATTAAATAATTTTTTAAAACATTTAATTTTTTCTATTCATAGAAAATTTTTGAATAATTTTATTCAACACAAATTTGTTTGAAAAAGAAAAAATAAGAAATATTTTCTTTTTATACTTAAATATTTGAAAAAAATTATATAATTTTTTTATTCAAAGCTTTTGTGGCTGAAGATTTTTATTTCTTTATAGCTTTTGTTGAATCAAATTATCAAAATATTTATTTGAATTTTTTCTATTTGAATGTATTGTTTTCAAATAAAAATCCTAAAAATTTGTTTAACTTTTTTTATTTAAATAATATACATAAGAATATTATTCAAAATTAGAATAATTATATAAAAAACGTTTGAATGTTTTCTTCAAAGAATACTAAGAAAAGAAGGCTTGTCAAAACAACATAACTCTGTTGTTAAAAAAAAACCTAACTTTAAGATTGTGTTAGTCAAATTTTATTTATATGTACTAGTGCTGAAACCACTTTCACCACAAACATAATCATACATAGTTGCACAAAAGAGTACTTACAAATTATTATTTACAAATTAAATATAATTCATCACAATTATATGCGGAGATTTTCATCTTTTATTAAGGATTACATCCACAAATAGTAAAATAATTAAATTTTTTTGCTTTTTGTTGATAAATATGAAAATAATTTAAAATTATTTTAAATTCTGTTTTATTTTTAATACCTAAAGTAGCAACATTGTTCGTTCAATTTAGAAATAAGAAATGGAAATAAAATAAAAAGTACTATCATTTTTAATTCTATTCACAAGTAACAGCTATGGTTTCAACTCACTGGGGTTGTTCCGCATTTGTATGGAAAAACGTTTTGAGAGTTATTTCACGGTACCAGGATAATAGTATCTCCATATAAAGAAAATATTAAATATCGTATTTCTTACGAATTATTACAGCAAAAGTCTTAATATTTTGTAGGAATAACTTTCTTATCTTCTATCATAATTGCGATTAAAATACGATTAAATGAACTAGCTCGAAAGATGCTTTCCATACAAAAAGAATATTATTAATTATTCATTATCTAAAAATTTTTTTGGTATATTTTGGACACAAAAAGTTTTAAGTTTTTTTTTTTTCCAAAAAAAGTCTCAAAAAATTCTTAATTTCAAACTTTTTATGAGAAAAATATTTTTTAAGTTTTTTTTTCCGCTAGAGAAAAATTTTTTTTTTAATGATCTATTTTATCGGTAATACTCAACACCATGCAAATTTTTAATATTTTAGCCATAAAAAGAACTAAATTAGAAAATTTTTATCTATTTTGCTAAAAAATATCTAACTTTTTTCATGATTGCGGTTTATAAACTAAAATTTTTGCGATTTTTTTTTTTTTTTTTTTTTTTTTCTATGTATTTTTTTTAATAACTGGTTCAAATTTATTAAGCATTAAGGAGTTTTCCTGCAAAAATTTTGTCTACGGGACACTAATATACCTAAATATTAGAGTTGTGTCGTTCATGAAAGAAATATTTCAGTTGAACGATTCAGTTAAATGAAAGATATGAAATACTTCACAATCTTTTATGTTTATGTTTCATTTCCACATTTCTTTCATAATTCATTCTTTTCTTCAGTCATATTTTTTTCAGCTGATTTAAATATGTGAATTCATCCCGCAAAAAAAAATATATTAAATAATACACAAACGTGGTATGTTCAAAATAACTAGATAAAAAATGGTTAACCATTCATTAGAGATTGTTGTTTCACGAAAAAAAAAAAAAAATAAACAAAAAATAAAGAAAAAAAAAACATTTCATTGCTTTCCATTTCATTCCTACTTTAGTAAATGAAAGACAAGAACCTTTCTTTGGTTTCTATTTCATACATACTTCAGAAAAAGAAAGATGAAAGAAAAAAACATCTTTCATTCGTTTCTATTTCATTCATACTTCAGTAAATGAAAGATGAAAGAAAAGAAAGAAGTATTTCAGTCAGTCGTACTGACCGATAACGAACGATTCACCAAAATGAAATATTATTCCCAAGTCTACTAAATATAAACCAAATTCAATACATATTATTACTTATTTAAAAAATATAGGTTACCAGTACTTTTTCAAAGTTTAGCCTATTTAAATTTAATAATAATAATAATTGATTTTATTATTACTACTTTTTTTATACATTGGTTTCCCGGTTTAACGAATGATATTAAATTAAATCGTGAATATATTTTACTAACAAAATATACTTTATAAGTTTTATTTTAAAGTCTACATTTTTACTTTTTAACGTTAAAACACAATTTAGTTATCACAAAAGGGTGAAGAATAAGAAATTAGCAAAATTAAAATTCTTGAAAAATTTTTTTTTTTTTTTTTTTTTTTTTTTTGAAAAATTACAATTTTAATATGAAAAAATATTGTCCAAACGGAAATCTTTAATTTTCTTCCTTTTGCATAAAAGGAAAAAGTAGTGTTCTATCAATATGTTATTCAGAACTTGGGTAACAATACGTAGATAGGACCAAATTTGGGTAATTTATTTGGTACTTTTTTTTAAACATAGTTTTACTTAAGTAATTGAATGTACACGCAAAGAAAAAATATGGTTCCAGTGACCATAAACTAAGAGCAACATACTATGATTGTTATATATGATTCCAGGTTACAATAAGTATATTTGTACGTAATCATTAATATGATTCCAATTTATAATTTATTAGTAAGGTTCATAACCTTATTAATATCTTTTAGTAAGTTTTATAACCTTTTCTTAAGTATTCCTTTCAATTTCATCATGTTTTTTTCATTTAATAATTCCATGTTATCATATATATAAAATAATTTCATCATATATATAATTCAATTTTATCATATATATTATTCCATTCTATCATATATATGAACTAATTCCATCATAAGTATAATTCCATTTTATCATATATATAATCCCGTGTTATCATACATATAATCCCATTTTATCATATATATGATCCCATATTTTCATATTTATATTCATTAGTACCACAATATGTGGTACATTCATCATACTGAATAAAAACAAAACTTGTCAATATATATTTGTTCATATATAATCTAAATGAGAATTATAACTACTGGACTGATACACAAAAATGTGTATTCAAAAGGCATTAAAAGTTAATGGCTTAATGGTTGTAGAATTAAGCAAATTTGTAAAATGAAATGAATGGTTATGTAATTACAACTAAATTGTTGTAGAATTGACTAAATGATTGAATTTATTCATAAATATGATTTCATATAAACATATTTAAATACATATTATAATTCAGTGAACCATATTAAAATTTTGATTGTGGGTAATCATTAAATGATTAAACAGAATCATAAACATTGCTATCATGAACACAGTATATTTAAATCAATGAAAAACTGCTATCTCTGCGTGTAGATTTGGACATTTTGAATAAAATCTGTGACATGAAAATTTTAACATAATAATCATATTGAAAATTTAATTTTTTAATGTTTAGCTTTTTTCTCCTAATAATGCAGAAGAAGAAAATCTAATAATTTTTTTTATATATATATATTTTCTTGGTACTGATATACTTTCTGTCCTTTAATATTACTTTCTGCATTTCGTATATTATGAACTTAGAAAGATGAAATTAAACTTACGCTTCACTTACTGGATGGCACTTTTCTATACATTTAATGTTACTTTTTTAAATTTCTATAATTTATCTTAAAAGCATGAAATCTATGTGCACGCAGAGAAAAAACAGCATAATCACCACAACTATTGAATGATTATATAGCCGTTTTTCGTTGATTTAAATATACTGTGTTCATGATAGCAACGTTTATGATTCGGTTTAATCATTTAATGATTACCCACAATCAAAATTTTAATATGGTTCACTGAATTATAATATGTATTTAAATATGTTTATATGAAATCATATATATGAAAAATCCAATCAATTAGTCAAATTTAGTTAATTCTATAACCATTTAGCCAATATTTTTATTTGATTTTATGTCATATTTTGTTTTGCACAACTGCTGAATGTTTGTATTTGAAAATGTTTATGTTTTTCTCAAATATAAAATATTTGTGTTGGACTATAATTTGATTTCACACAACTATTGTATTTTTATGCACAACTGTTGAATGTTAGTTTCTGAAAATGTTTATGTTTTCCTTAAATATAAAATATTTGTTTTTGACTATAATTTGATTTCACACAACTATTGTATTTTTATCATTAATCATATTTATTTTCTGCATAACTATTGAATACATATTTTTGTGTATAAGTTCAGTTGTTTGTTAGTAGGCAAACAGTATAACTGTGTGCTTTTGGAAAAGTGTTCAATTTCTTTGTGTTTTAAGGATAACATTAATAAATGAAAAAGATATGTTTTGTTCTGAAAAATGCAAATTTTTGGCAGAAAAAAAATTTGGATTAAAATTATAATTAACAATTCTTTTCTGGTAGACTTCAACTATTTGATTACCAAACAAAATCAATATACACCCCCATCTTTTTGATGGTGGGTATAAAAATATTAAAAAAAACAATATATGAAAAAAATTCAAAAAGTACGTTTTGTTCTGCGGCTTCTATATATATATGTCTATAAATTATACATAGTGCAATAAGAAAGTGGAAATAAAATGCAATAAATGTTTACATTATAGTGTAATAAGAAACTTTTTTCGTAAGCACAGCTCTTTTTTATAATTTGTTTATATTCATACCTCGCTAAACTGTAAAATTCTATTTGTATGCATTAATTATTATTAATAACTAATAATTTAATAATGAATATATTAACAAATTTGTTTACCTGAAACATTTTTTTTTTTTGCAATATTCTCAATAAATAAATGATGTAAAAAAAAATTCAGATAAATGTGCTTTATTTTAAATATATTCAGTATTGCAAACTCGAGGATTATACATATGATAAAATGGAATTGTATATATGATAAAATGGGATTATATATATGGTAAAATGGGATTATATATATGATAAAATGGGATTAAATATATAATAAAATGGGATTATATACATGATAAAATGGGACTATTAAATGATTAAATTCGTTAATATATATGGTAAAATGGGAATATTAAATGATAAAAACATTGTGAAATCGAAAGAAATATTATAAAAAAAGTTCTAAATATGATTAAACCGAATCATTAAATGATGAGAAAATGATTAAATGGAATCAGAATAATGATTACGTACAAATATACTTATTGTAACCTGGAATCATATATTACAATCATAGTATGTTGCTCTTAGTTTTTGGTCACCTGAGCCATATTTTTTCTCTGTGTGTGGCTAATAATTCACAAGAGAGTACCTTTTGATAGCTTTTCGTTCTTCTAATGTTACTTTTCGAATTATCTATAATATTAAACGTAGAAGCTAGAAATTAAACATAAACTGTTCTGCATAAATATGATCCTATTCTGATCCTTTTTTTTGTTCTTTTAATAGTACATTTTAATTTGTTTATATTGAACATAGATAGTCCTAAATAAGTGAGAGTCTGTAAGAATATAAGAACTAATAACAAATTTTATTAATTTATTTCTCCACTCAAAAATTGAGATATGTCCCGAGGAATTTAGAATTCACAATAGGAGATTTTGTGGTACTTTTTTCTAATATTACTTTTTTTATTGGTAATTTTATATTTTGCAAAATATAATTTCTAGGAATAAAATTATTCATATGGTACTTTATAGAAATTTAAAAAAAGGTAAAAACTACATTGTGGTACATTATTTCTTTAAAGTAATTTATATTTGTGCACTTATCAATTACTCCACTTTTCTACATATAATAATATATGATAAATTCAAGAATCGCTATTACATATTGAATGAGCTATAGCCTACAGTTATACTAAACTACAGCTTCCATACACCACATACTCATCATACGAATAAATGTCGACTTCTACAAAGACTATACAGCCTAAGACGTTGACGGTTAGATGGTGGTGGCTAGCGGACTTGGTTTAGTGAAAAACGAAGAAAAAAAAAATTGCAAAACATTTTTCAATATAAAGTAGCATTAACTGCATTTTTATAGCCTTAAGTATTACGCGCATGCGTAACCAGTTCAATTGCTAATACGAGGACAAACGTAACAGTTTGTAACTTCTTTAAGAAAAATTTTACTCTTACTGCAGCATCTGGGTCCACTGCCACTATATTGATGTTGTTGTTATTATTATTATTGTTATTTTTACTGACTGGCAGCACTTGTTAAACATAATGCGTACACATATATTTTTGAGGCCATGTTTTACTTAAAACATGTTGCTGCTGCTGCCTGCAAACACACAGAACTCAACAACAACATAACGAAAAACAACAATAACTTAGAAGCCCCGCATTGATAGACACCAGTCATCTAAGTCATCCTTGCTGAAGGTGGAGGTGTAGGAAATGTAAGGAGAGGCCAGACATTATTTATGCAGACTGAATGTTTAGATTTTTTCCATTTTATTTTTTTCATATCTTGTCATTTTAGTTGCTGTTACTTTGGAAACAACAAAAAAATCTCCTATAGACTTAAATGTTGAAGCATATTTCATCTTCATCACCGCCGCATGACAAATTAGTTTTGTTTTTTTTTTTTTTTTTTCATCATAAACTTAAAGTTTTGTTGATTGTTTTTTTGTTTTTTATTTTACAGCAAAACTATAAATTAATACCCCTACACAGGAGAGTTAGTATTAAAATAAATATTTAAGGCCTACAGAGAGTCTAAGTCTAAACATCTATGAATTCATAAAAAATAATAATTTGCATGAAAAATTTGAAAAGTATTACTTTTAAATATGCAGATACAAAAATTCCAAAGAAGAATCTTAATACCATCCCAATAGCATCAACTGACAGAGCGTAAAAAGTATATTTTGTTTTGCATTGAGGAACGTTAATCAAATTATGAAATGATTTATTTTGTGACATTAAGATAATATTGCTGCTAGTGCCAGTTTGATCAACACAACTTCCTGCTACCAAATTGTATGATTTCTTTTTCTTTTTATAGTCGACCAATGTTTTTTTTTTTCTTTTTTAATTAGTTACATAAATTATTTTGATCAACTTTGATTGTATTTCATAACAATTTATTGAAGATATTAAAAATGTTAATAGAATTAATTATGACGAGTATAACAAAGTAATATTAAGTTAAATTAGGCGAGTTTCAATTAAGTATACATCTCTTGCAATAATCACTTAAAACTCGTACTACGTGAGAAGTAAATGTGTTGAGATATGTCAGGATTTCCATTATAATATAATATAAAAACCTCCTGAGGTGGGGAAGTTCATAAAAAATGCATTCAAAATGAAGATTCTTAAATAAAGGGGAAAATGGGTTATTGGATATTTTTTTCTTCAAAATAATCCATTTTATATAACAGTTCCATTGTAAGGTTCAAAAGATTATTTGCTGTTTTTATACCCAACGCCACCATATGTGGTTGGGATATTGTGCGTTTGTGCTCTTGTTTGTAACGCATAGAAAAAATCTTCGGACCCTCACCTTAAAGTATACTAATGGAGTCGGAATCAGTTTCTGAGTCGATTTATCGATATCCATACGTCCGTCTATTGGGTGGCTGTCTTTCCATGTTAACATTGTGAACAGGTCACAATTATAAAGATATCTTGATGAAATTTGGAACGAATACTTAATTTAAAACAAGGAAGCCAATTGAAATTGGTTATGATCGGTCCATTATTTTACCATAACCATTCTTCCGAAAATTTGTCTAACGTATATAAATCCCATACAAATGTCAGTATCAAGTTAATATTCGTAACAAATAAGTTTTGTTTAAGGAGAAATTACAGTGCCATGTTTTATAAGGTTCGGTCCACAATTTATAATAGCTACCATATAAGCCCACTTTCGGAAAACATCCTAAAACGTATAAATTTATATAAATGTTAGTATTAACGTAATATTCTGTATTTGTAAATTTAATTTACACTTCGCGAAAGTATTGATCCAAAATTGGCCGCAGGTCCCCAAATTTTGAAGCATATACATGATGGTGTAGGGTATCATATGGTCAAGTCTGACCATTTTGTCATTCCGTGTGCAACATGTCGAAGGAATCATTTAAGACCCCTGGTTCGATTCTGAGTCGATAGGGCTCGAACGGGACAACGTAAAGGGACGAAATTTGGCACAAATGTTTATCTTATATAAGGTTTGATTGGTATTGAAAATGGGCAAAATCGGTTAATAAACAAAAAAGTTATGGGCTAAAAGCTAGAAACACAGGGTGTCCGTTTCATACTTTTCTGCTGATATTTCTTCAACAAAAGCATGTACGACAACGAAATTTTGTACGTATAGTTCAGGGGATCGATATAAACTCGGAAACCTAAAATGGGCGTGGTCCGCCCACTCCCATATAAGGTGAAAATCAACGAAATTGTGTTCAAATAGTTCAAGGACAAATGTAAACACGGAAACAAAAAATGGGCGTGGTCCGTCCACTTTACTGCCCACTTTACTGTCCACTTTACCGCCCCCTCCCATATAACGTAAAATTTTAAAAAGTTGATGGTGGGTATATAGATTCGACCGGGCCGAATATAACATTCGCGTTTGTTTTTTATTGAAGTAAGATTAAAGTAGGATCACTTGTACCCCTAAACAAGTTTGGAATTGTAAATTTCATTGTTGCCTCTGTTTGGCGGTACTGAAGAAGAGATTGTGTACTGTAATTAAACTCCAGCAGAATTGAATACGTATTTTCTGTGCCGTTACACAATTCATCGGCATTCGTGGTAACCTATACTTTGGACTCAGTTAGTAGCTCCAGGCGTTCGGGGCAAGTAAAAAAGATATTAAATCTAACGCTAACACTGTTAAAGATGTTATTACATAATGTCGTAAAGCAGGCTCGAAGGACCATAAAAAAGTTTGCAATCGTATTTCCTGTGCCGCTACCCAATTCATTATTATTTAGGTTTCGTTGAAATCTATACAGCTCCAATCTTCCTTATTATTTATTAATTTTTTTTTTTTTTTAATTTAATTTTAAAAACTATGTCATTTATAAATTTTATATAAACGGACTCATATTATAGGATTTGATATAACTCTTGATCAGTGTCAGGCAAATTGAAAAGCAAATGAAATAAATTTTCCACAGATTAATTTAAAGTCTCAATATTCGAAAATTGTACTTGTCTTATGAAAGCTGTATGTGGAATAGTAAAATAGTAAGAGAGTAAGGAATTATTCCTATCCTAAATAGAATGTGACACCACTATTTCGTGTACTTTATTGAATTGACATTTTATTGTATGAATGGATAGCTCCAGTATTTAGCAAAATGTCTATACTTTTCTTGTTTTTATTAAAGACTGAATGGTTAGAGCAATGGTTAGAGCATCGTCTTATAATAAAGATCACTTTTGTACCCATGAGCTCTTTTATATCCCTACTAAATACTATTTTTTTTTTTTTTTTTTACAAATTTGTTATACTACGATTCAGCGAATAGTCCAGCGACAAATGAATCAGCATAACCTCTCCTTCATGTCTTTATATTAAAGAAAATGAAATAAAACTTAACTTTACAAATGCTGGTTAACTTTTATACCTTAAAATGATATGCTAAATTGGGATCTGATATTCGTTCGTTGGAAAGGTTCTGCTTTTCGAACTTTCGAATTTTGAAATACAAGTAAAATACTTTGTATTAAATTTCTAGTTTCTAATTGGCTGAATTAAAAACAAAATATTGGAATGCGCTTTAAATATTTTTTAATCAAAGGTGACCTATTTTGGGACTACAAAGCTCTACTACTGAGAAGTCTGATCCGCCTTCCAAATTAAAACCTGGTTAGTTCTCTGATATGATTGTGTCAACTATTATGTAAATTGAGTTATGAATTCCATAATTACGTAGTACTGTGAACTGGCTACTTAGAGCTAAAGTTATTTTCGTAATTATAGCATTGAAAATCGAAGAATATTTATGTTTGTTGCACCTTCCCAACAAAAAAAGAACTGAAAAAGTAATGATTTTAACATTGTGTTGTCATTGGAAGGAAGTACTTAATGGTGAAAAAGAGCTGCAGAAGTTCTTTTTTTAGCCCATGGTTGTCATTGGTAGGATGTTATTCTTTTATACTTCTTATTCATTGCTTTTGAAGCACTATTCTTAAAACAATATCTATAAAATTTTTTAATAAAAATTCTGTTTTTGTCCTGTTAAATAATAATAAAAATGCTTTAAAATTTGTAAAATTAAATTTTGTTAGAAATTATTAAAATTTTACCCGCAAAAAATGAATTTATTTTCACTTTTTTGGAAGTAATTATTAAGAACTTCCAAAAAAGTTTAAAATATGTACTTTGTTCACTTTTGAAGTTGTGAAAATGTTCTTTTTTTGGAAGGACTTCATGGTTTTTTGCTGGGTTATTTTATAAAATTAAAGGTCGAGCGAAACTAATAAATTTTTAGCGCCTAATAAAACAAAACTTGGCATTATTTAAAATATTTTTTATACCACTGAAATGTTTGGATTTCAACTATTTCTCAAAATAAATTTTACTTGTTTTCATTTCGATAGCACCACTGAAAGACGGCTTCACTAAGATTTGATGAAAATAAGATTAAAAGGATTGTTGTACAAACTATGCTTTGGCGTAGACAGTCGGATATCAGGGGTATTCTAGGAAAATTTTAAATATATTGTTATCAATCCTGAGCTAAATTCTAGTTTCCTTCAGGGGTAAGTCATGCAGGGGAGAAAACTATAATTTTTAGATTTATACTGAAGCTTCTAAGATGAATTGTGATGTTGGATACGGTATCTATTCTGTTGATTTTCTGTTTGATTTTCAAGCTGGAATAATTGCTATCCTAAAAATAACTACTAAGTGACGATATCAAGGCGCTACTTTTGTTTTTAAAATATTTTACTACTACGTCTATACTGGTCAGACAATTTAAGGAAGAGTTGTGCTAACTAAGACGATTTTCTTTCAAGATTGCTGTCAATATTAACGGGTTATTGGATGTTAGGAATACAAGTAATTTAATTCGAACTGCCCTTGAAGTTCACCTTCTCTGTGAAAGTTCTGTCCTAGCACTCAAGAGACAAAGATTCCTAGGCAACTATATATTGGGCAATCTTTGCGAAGTATCGGTGTTTAGATTAGATTACCGTCTAATATACCCCACGGCTACAGGGTAGATCTTATACCTCAAATCATAGAACCAGTGACCCAGGTCGCCAAGGTAGGCCACCATTAAGAGAAACCGCGAAATGTAAAGACTTCGTTACCCTACCGTAAATGTAAATGGAACATAAGTGGATGGTTACTCCAGAAACTTAAATGTAGCCAGTACTTTGTTGTTGTTTTGTGTACATCAATATCAGTCAATTACATATATTTCCAGTAGATCAAATTTAATTTGAAAATCGCTAGATTTTTTGGTTAGTATTTTAGCGATTTGTATACAAATCGAAATTTGTGCCTTTATGACAAAAATTTTAAACTTTAAGGTAATGACTCGACTCTACGTCTTATTAAACTTATTTTAACAGTTTTTTAGTGAAGAAAACAGCAAAACAAATTGTCCAATTGATAAACCTTTTACAGTGATTTTTTTACGCAGATTTTGTTATAGAAATAAAAAGCTATCAACACTGTTCTTACAGCTGTTACGTGAAAACGTAGAGCGACCTAATTTGATTAGGTTACTACATAACATTTACCTTTTTGAATACACATACACACATAACTCTCATAAGCAAAACGTGTCAGCTGATTCGCTACATTTACATTTACGGTAGAGTAACGGAGCCTTAAGTCATAAACCACAGACGTAAAAATATATATATTAGGATTTCTATCACTTTTAACGGATTATTGTCTGTTAGAAATGCGTGCAAGCCAACTCAGAACTCCCTTTAGTGGTCACTGTCGATGCCGCAAGGACAGCGAAAAATAAAAATTAGTTTTAAAACTTCTTTGCAAATGTCCTGCCCTAGCAGCCAGAGATTCCTTAGCAACTACAAACATATTAGATGACTTTTGTAAGAAATCTATGTCAATGCTCAATTATCTATTAAGCGTAGACCTAGAACTTTGAATTTTAGTACCTGTAAGGGTTGTGTGCACAATGCATCTGATGAGTTATATTGCCCACAGTAAATTACCATGAAAACCAATCCATAATATATTACGATTATCCAGCTTTCATATTTCTACTAATAATAATAATAATAATAATAATAATAATAATAATAATAATAATAATAATAATAATATAATAATAATAATATTTCTAATAATCTCCGAACTATGCTTTACGTGCTCTATTGAAAGTTTCCTTTATTATCTCCGGTAATCACTGACATCGCATTATTTCCTTTTTTTATTACTACTGAAAGTCTTTTGAATGAAACTACAAATCCTTAGCTCTGAGAAATGACCAAAAGTTTAGCTTTAATAAATATCTTTTCAACATTCCATCACAATCGTTCAATGATGAATGTATTCTACTTTGTGCCCCAAATATTTCTTAAAATTTCAAAAAACAATGTAATTTTTTTCTTTTAATGTCTGCAACAAGCAGCATTTTTTTTTTTTGTGTTTTTTTTAGTCCTCCTGCTGATACCACCACAAGACCTTTGTGACTTTGAAATTCATTAAAAACAATTTTCAATTCCATGAATAGCAGGACTATAACCTTACTACACACCTCAGCGGCAGCAGTAAAAAAAATATAAAATATAATTCAACATTATCTTTTTTTTATTATTTTTACTACATACACCTTGCAACCAGAGAGATAAAAACTTACTACGTTCATGTTTGTTTTGGGAAACAAGTTTGTCAAGCATCTTTATGAATTATAATGACACACACAAGCTCAGACGGCAGAAATCTACTCGTGCAGCGAAATATGTGTGTATGTGTAATATAAAGCTAAGCGAATGCGCGCGCGCACGCTCTTTTGCGTCCATTGTCAAATGACAGGTGCTCCATTTTTGTGCAAGATGCAACAGTGTAACAAATACGCTAAAATACACAAACATACACACACTACATGAATTGATAAACATTTGTTCAAACACTTTGGTTATTGGTGCAGTCAACAAAACAAACAAAAAACAAGTTAGAATGCTATATTCGGCCATGCCGAATCTTATATACCCTCCACCACTGAGCTAGTGTTTTCATCAGTTTTTATGTAGGAAAAGCTCTTCGGAAAGTGATGTTTTTCTAATTTACTTATTAATTTTTGGCGTCCATAATAGTGTAGTAGTATAAACTTGTTCTAATAAAGATTTTGTATTGTATATAAGATATTTTAACAAACTATTATGCAAATGATGTGTAAAAAGTAAAAAAAGGAGGAAAATCTTGATAACTTATTTTTCTTACAAAAAGTCGATTATTTTGGTAAAAAAAATAGAATATTTCATTTTAAATAAAAGTATATTTTTCATTTAGTAAAAAAATTGCATTTTGTAAGAAAGTTAAATAGTAGTGGCAGAGCGAAACGAACGAAAATTTGTTTTTACTATATACTATCTTCACAAAAAAATGCCTTTTTTAGTGAAAACTAATTTATTCTATAAGAAATCTAAGGGCTAGGAGAAATGAAATTATGTGATTTCTTGCATATTTCGCAAAAATTGGAGTTCTTATCAAAAAACCCGATTTTTACAGATTTTTTTGTAGTTTGATTTGTATAAATTATTTTGTTAGTTTTTTTTAATACCTTGTATGTGTTTGTAAAGAATCTGTATTTTTAGTTTTGTTACAATTACAATTATTACCATTTAAATGTAGAAAATGTGTATTTAACCTATTTCCGACCACTACCCGATTCCGTTAAGATAACTACGAAATTTAGCATGAAGTTTTTTTTTTGCGACTGTTATAACAAATTAAAAAGATTTGGACACCTACATATTTTTGATTCCGAAATATAATGCTTCGAGAATTTCAGAAATCGTACCATTTTTAGCTCAAATTTAAAGCTATTTACCTTTGGAATACACCCATAATATAAAAACATATTTTCGAAAAGCAGATCTGAAAATATCGCCTTTTCACTACACCAACCATTTATTTGATACACCTGGCATTAACACTCAATTCTGGACAGAGTATTTATATAAAAATTGATTTTTTCTCTTATCTTTTAGACAACATATTATCTTATAATAGCTGTGAAAAAATTCATCATCGACTGCATAATTAAATAATTAGGCGATGTTAAAGCTACTGATGCGAAAACGCAGCAGCAGTCGTAAATGGGTTAAGCACACTCGAATAATAAAAACATGACTTTCTTTATTTTTATGCAACTTTCCACCAATTTTTTTGTATTTCTGTGCAAAGTCGATTTAAAGAACGAAAAACTGAAATTTTATTTTGCGTTAAAATTGAAGCTCGATTGGTAAAAACAGATTTTTACACCAAATAGGCCATAATTATTCAGAAACATTTTAATATTAACGAATTTAAAACTTATTGTTATAATCAATATAATAAAATTGATCAATTATTTCTGTAAATCTTCGCTTACCTCAAATTTATATTTAACGATTCGATTAGAGAGCCGTTTCTCTGATGATGTTGGAAAAACTAAATAAGTAAACTAAAGCAAATATAAACTAACTATAAGGGTTTCCCTCTTCGTAATTTGCATTTATATAAATCACCCTAACCGGTCATGAATTAAGCATTTACTGTTGAATTATATTATTTCTGCCCAACGGCGCTCTCAAAATTTTTGAAAAATTATATTTGAAAACTTTTATAAATACTAATCTTTAAGAAAATGATAAAAATTAGCAATGCTTTTTAAAGATAGTTATTTAAATAAATTAAAAAGAGATAAACAAAATTCTAACATAACTAAGTATATTACAGTGTTATTTTTACAATGAAAATTAAAAAAATATCACCACATTTACAAGTTATTAATTATAAACGCACAAAAAACTATAATGAATACGAAATTTTTTTTCTTCAATGTGCTAAATAAAAATCAAAACAATTTCATATTTATGCAATTTATTCCATCAACATTATTTATATCTTTATGTTAGCAGACAAACTTTTAATAAAACCATTACGTATCCTTCTCTACCGATGTGTACAGCTTGAAACACACCGAACTACTAACTAGTTTAATAAACTTATCAACATATGTTGCTAAAAAGTAGCGAACGTACCATATCGTGGTGTGTTCGATGGTGACCACGATCAAACATTAAACTCAACATAGTTGTATGCCTTTGTGTTTATCAACATTCATATTGAGGCGAACATACACATATGCACTCCATATACAAATTATAACATGATGTTTAAGAAACACTTATGACGTTGGAATCATAGAAACTGTTCATATTTTTGCCTATAACTTTTCTCCGACTGAACCGATTTAGCCAATTTTTGGCAGTTATCTAAAGTGAATATAGGTAGACATTTTGGCTAAGTTTTATTTAAATCCGTTAATTGCTTGTTGAAATATTATCAGTTCAAGTGTGGTTTGGGGATTCTTTCAGATTTGGATATATAACTTTTTTTCTACTGAACCGATTTGGCTGGTTTGCAATCCCAAACAGCGTCTGGGAACAACAAATAACCTGAGTAATTTTCATTTGAATAGCTCAATCAGTTTAGACGTGAGAATGTTTTCAACAGACGGACAGACGGACAGACGGACAGACGGACAGACGGACATTGCTTAATCGACTCAGAATTTCATATGGTCCAAGAATATATATACTTTATGGGGTCTTAAACGATTCTTTCTAGGTGTTACACACGGAACGACAAACTTAGTATACCCTCTTTCACCACTAGTGGTGGTGGAGGGTATAATAAGTTTTAACAAAACGCATAATTTTACTCCAACTTAGAATGAGGGAGAGGAGATGTGGTTAGGTAAAGTGGAATCTATAAAAGCATTAACGCATTTTTTTTTTTTTTTTTCTTTAGTTTTTTTGCTTCTAGTTATAAGAATTGCTGTAGCTGCTACCTTTAAACAAGATTTTTAAGCTGGAATGTTGTGAAGCTGCCTAGATTTGTTATTTTATTTTATTTTTTTGCTATTAGAAACATTATTATTATTTTTTTTATTATTATTGTGATGTGGTGTGTCTGTCGTTTATTTACTTGCAAACGTCTGTGTACGTAGGTGACATTACGATTACTGTTTCTTGGCTGGAGCCTATAAAATACCTTTGTTTTTTTTTTTTTTTTTTTTTTTTCTTTTGTATCAAATTGTATAATCAATTGCAATTTTCTTGTCTCTAGCCATGCACTTGTACGTTTAAGTGAGTGTTTGTGTGTTGTGGCCACAGAATACGCATGAATTGACATAAATAAATAACAATATTTGTTATTGTAAATATGTATTAACTTTTTTCTAATATGTTCTGGCTAAAAATAATAAATAAAAAACATAGAAATACACTGTGATAGCAACACATTCACTATTTGCAACACTTATAAGTCAATTCATTCATTCATGCTCTGCAGCTCGATAATCGGACAACGCACAACGTGAACAAAACAAAGAACAACGATTTCAACAATTCAATGCCAATTGAATTTAATGTTTAATAAATTGTGAAAAACTAAATAGAAAAAAAAAACACGCTATTGTATTTTTATGAGTTTCTCAATGGAATGAGTTTTACAGTCATTCGATTATTTACAATTTCTGCACGGTGGGCCAACCTAAGAGAAGGTATTTAATAATACTTGTAATAGATAATAATGTCATTAAATGATGGGGAACGTGAAAGATCATTTAAAACATCTAAATATCTAGTATTCTACAGAGATCCTTTGAACTAAAATAATAGCATTCAAGTCCAAATATTGCCTAGTCTTTGTAAATATAACAAATATTATAAACTTTATGTTGGAAATGATGAATGGCAAACCTGAAAGATTCTGTTCGAATCTGGTTCTGACCGTGTGACATTCATTTTTACACATGTCATACCTAGTTAAACCACATAGTCAGTTTTTCTCAAAGACGTTAAATTTCCTCTAAAAAGGACTTAAAATTTACGAAGGATACACATTAAAAAAAATATATAAATTATTTTTGAATATTGTCAACACAATATGGGTATCAATTGAAACCTAAAAATCCCTAAAATATAATAATATTTTTTATTTAAATGTTACAGCAAAAAACTTTAATAAAATATACTTTTCAAAATGCTAAATTTTGCTATCTACACGCAGAGAAAAAACATGGTTACAGCATGATCACCACAACTATTGAATGATTATATAGCCGTTTTCTCGTTGATTTAAATATAATGTGATCATCATAGCAACGTTTATGATTCTGTTTTATCATTTAATTATTATCCACAATCAAAATTTTAATATGGTTCACTGAATTATAATATGTTTTTAAATATGGTTATATGAAATCATATTTATGAATAAATACAATCATTTAGTCAATTCTACAATTATTTAGTTAATTCTATAATCATTAAGTTAATTTTGCAAAATTGTATTTTTATGCACAACTGTTGAATGTTTGTTTCTGAATATGTTTATGTTTTCCTTAAATATAAAATATTTGTTTTTGACTATAATTTGATTTCACACAACTATTGTATTTTTATCGTCAATCATATTTATTTTCTGCATAACTATTGAATACACATTTTTGTGTATAAGTTCAGTAGTTTGTTAGAAGGCAAACGGTATAGCTGTGTGTTTTTGGAAAAGTCTTCAATTTATTTGTGTTCTAAGTTTAAAAAATGACAAATAAAAAAATAAATGAAAAATATGTCTTGTTCTTAGATATGCAGGAATGGTTATCCATATTGGAATGTATGAAGATGACGTTCCATTATTTGGTCGTACAAATATTGCTCTAATGAATCTTACTATCTTTGCGGTCAAAGGCTTTTAAACCATGGATTTAACTCACATTTTCAAGCCTTTCAGGTAGATAATGAGGATTTTTATTTTCAATATCTATTAAATCATTAGAATTAAATTTTATTGGCTACATTGCATTACCAAAGAAAATATAAAACTGTTGAATTAAATTCTTATGTAAATATTATAAAATATAATATGTAAATAATATTTTAACAATAAATATAAATATATGTTAAAAATTAATATGTAGAGTATAAATATTATATAAAAAACTATTAATAACTTATAATTTAATAATTAAAAATTAATAAATGTTTATACCTAAACATTTTTTTCAATATTCTCAATAAATAAATAAAAATTTCATATGAATGTGCTTTATTTTAAATATATTCAGTATTGCAAACTCGGAAATGGAATTATATATATGATAAAATGGGATTATATATATGATAAAAGGGGATTATATATATGATAAAATTGGTTTATATACATGATAAAATAAGATTATTTAATGATTAAATTCGTTTATATATATGGTAAAATGGGAATATTAAATGATTAAATTACTTTATATATATGGTAAAATGGGAATATTAAATGATAAAATTGGTTTATATATATGCTAAAATGGGATTAATAAATGATAAAATTAGTTTACATATCTGATAATATGGGATTATTAAATGATAAAAAAATTGTGAAATCGAAAGAAATATTGTAAAAAAAGTTATAAATATGATTAAACCGAATCATTTAATGATGAGAAAATGATTAAATTGAATCAGAAAAATGATTACGTACAAATATACTTATTGTAACCTGGGATCATATATTACAATCATAGTATGTTGCTCTTAGTTTATGGTCACCCGAACCATATTTTTTCTTTGCGTGTATATGCAAGTATATATCAGCCTGCAAAAACCTTTATAACACGTGAAAAAAATCGTCTTACGGATAAAACCAGAGACCGTCCACGACAAAACTATGTAAGCAGTTTTGCTCCAGGATGTCAAATTTGTTCTCGAAATAATTTCAAATTTTCAAAAGATGCGCAATTTTTAAGAATATTACAAAATAATATTATTTATTTAAATATTTCGGTACAAAAATTTAAGAAAATTTAATTTTGCAATATTATATTTATTACTTAATTGCACACATTATATAAAGAATATTTCTTAACATTTTGTTCTGTAACATTTAAATAAAAGCTTTTGTTATATTGCAGAGATTCGTAGCTTCCATTTGACATCCATATTGGGTTGATATTATTTTGGTAAATATTTTATAATTTTTTTTTTTTTTTTAAATTTACATATTTTTCGAAAATTTTGAGGTCTTTTGAGAAAAGATTTGACGTCCAGGACAAAAACTGAGTACATAGTTTTATTATATATGAGCTCTAGTTTGATACATGTATTGATTTTTTCATGTGTGAATTGTTTTGATACAAATGATTCATGTCTGATATAATTTTCGAATATGATCAAGGATTTTCACTTGAAAAAAAATTCATGCGGAAACATTAAAGTAAAAGAACAATCATTTTTATAGAATTATAAAATAAGTAAATCGAGTTTAAAGATTTCTTAAAATGTCATTCTTTTTAATGGATATTTGCCATAAGTAGACATATAACATGGCGTATATAGGAGAAATTTATCATAGTAAGTTAGAGGAAAGGAGCTCTTAAATTCTGTAGATCAGATTACATTCTTAGTCTTAATATTTTAAAGGAATACAAATCCCGAAATCTGTATTGAAATAATGCTATTTGAAATAGTAACAAGTGACATGTGACAGTCTCTGATGACAATACAATAAGTAGCATTTCACTCTAATAAATCGTTGAGGCAAAACTTGGACACGTTGCACTACTTTTAGATAGATAGGGGTAGTCCACCCTATTTTAAAGTTTAGTGATAAAATTCATGTACCTCTGATCGTAATGGAAGGTGCTCTAAAGGTATTAAATAAATGGGCTATCTGGTACTTTTTACAGGGCGAAGGAGAATACGTTCTTTTAACTTAGGTATCAAATACAGCTCAAGACTGAACAATGCTTGTTG
>OX596075.1:97947584-98047584 GCA_951394005.1 Protophormia terraenovae
TTAAAATCATGTAATTATTCCTCAGAATTCAACTATTAGTCTATTAAGTATTTCCCCCGCCTTATGAGCATAACTCCCCACGCACTTCCTTTCAAAGAATAAGTAGACAATTATTGCATATTTAAAATTTTCAATAATTGCACTTGTTGCTCCAAAAACAGAATGAGGAGAAAATAAAATACAACGAACTCATAACAAACGACAGCAGCTACAAAGCGAACATCATCATTGCCAGTATTCCCAGCAATAGCAAACTAGGTTTATTTTTTTTTAACCAGAATCTTATGAATATTGCAAATCTACGCATTGGCACGCAACCAAATCTATAGAATAGAACAACCACAATAACAACAACAACTAACCAGACTGTTAACCACACTTACCCTTTTCCAGCTGTACAGGTGCTTTACCACCAACTAAACAAGTGAACTAACTGGCCAACCAGCCAATGGACCATACAACCTAACTAAGTTGGAATGAAAACAAACAAACATACAAACAACCACATGTACTCTTTTGGTATAACTAGCTTATGGGTGATAAATTATGTCGCTAATGCAAAGTGCTCTGCTTTATATATCAGGAGACAGGCAACAGGCAGCAACAGCATGCGAAACTGAAAATAATGTCTTGTTGTCCAGCCTAAGAAACAAAATATTTTTAACTACGTGTTTTCCTGCCGTTGAGTTTTTTTTTTATTTTTCTGTGTCGATTTTGCATTATGCGTTTGTTTGTGTGATTGGAGCGTCTGTTAGTCGCATCATTAGCCATGGAGTAGGCGTACATATTAGCGGTACAAGTTGCTAGCTATACTTGTTGTATTCTAGGCACAAACACTTTGTCACCAATACACTCGTTTTGCGTTGGACTCCATGTGTTGTTGTGTTTTTATGCATTTGAAAAGAACTCATACAGTGACATAATGCTTAATATATTGGTTGGGGATAGGAAGTAATTTCTTGGGGGGTCCTTAAAGAATTGTTTACATTTTTTATTTAAAAGAGAGAATGAGATTGATTCCCCAGTCAATTAAATATGTATGCCCAGTTCTAGGCTAAATTTAAAACAATATTTTAAGTGCACAATCAACCAATATTCGTCCCACAAAGAAATATAAAGATTGTCAAAAAACATTACCGAGATTCAAAAGAGTGCGCTAGAAATTCAATTCTAATTTAGTTGTAGTTAAATTTTAGTTCAGTCGTAGTTCAGTTCTAGTTCAGTTCTAGTTCAATTCTAGTTCAATTCTAGTTCAGTTCTAGTTAAGTTCTAGTTAAGTTCTAGTTCAGTTCTAGCTCCAGTTCAGTTCTAGTTCAATTCTAGTTCAGTTCTAGTTCAGTTCTAGTACAATTTCAGTTCAGTTCTAATTCAGTTTTAGTTCAGTTCTAGTTCCGTTTTAGTTCAGTTTTAGTTCAATTTCAGTTCAGTTCTAGTTCAGCCTTAGTTCAGTTCTAGTTCAGGTTCTAGTTCAGTTCTAGTTCAGTTCTAGTTTAGTTCTAGTTCAGTTCTAGTTCAGTTTTATTTCAGTTCTACGTAAGTTCTTGTTCAGTTCTAGTTCAGTTTTAGTTCAGTTCTAGTTCAGTTCTAGTTCAGTTCTAGTTCAGTTCTAGTTCAGTTCTAGTTCAGTTCTAGTTCAGTACTAGTTCAGTACTAGTTCAATTCTAGTTCAGTTCTAGTTCAGGTTCTAGTTCAGTTCTAGTTCAGTTTTAGTTCAGTTCTAGTTCAGTTCTAGTTCAGTTCTAGTTTAGTTCTAGTTCAGTTCTAGTTCAATTCTAATTCAGTTCTTGATAAGGTCTAGTTAAATTTTAGCTCAGTTCTAATTCAGTTTAATTTGAGTACAGTTAAGTTCTAATTCAGCTCCAGTTTTATTCTCGTTCCGTTCTAGTTTAGCTTTAGTTCATATGCTTCGAAAAAATATAAAGTCTGTCAAACATTTTGCAGAGAATAAAAGAATGTTAAAGCATTTTGTCTCGGAAATTTGATTTACATTCACATAGTATCCAACTAAGAGGGAATCTCATATTCTTCACATAATATTTTGGATACCTCATTCGAAATGTTCTCTATGAATTTTTCCTTCTACAATGACAATTACCCTTTCCCCAACCCAATAATTTAAGACATGTATATGACAACATTTGATACATCTGTTGGTAACCTTGTTGCAGTTGTTAGTTTGTGGTTATGGGTTTTCTCTTATCGTTTTTACGACTATTTTATTCATTTCTTTTTTGAATATTATGACCACTTTTTTTTCTCCATACGTTTAAGAACGCAGCTATACACAAAAAAACTCCTTGTTCGTCAGTGATTTGATAAAGTGGCATCGTTAGGTTGACTGTGACTTGTTACTAATTACTTGACTCGTTTAGAGGTTCTGTTCTTTTTTTTTAATTTTCATCTTCTTCAGCTCATATTAACTCCATTCAACAACAGAAAAATTCTTAATATAGAATTTCATTCCAACTGCGTTAGAGCCCATTTGTTTAATCTGTTTCTGGTATTTCATTCAATGTTGTTCGTATTGGTTGGTATATTTTAACCAGTATTTGTTTTGGTTGTCATCATTAGCCAACTTCCTTTTTACATGAACACTTAAAATCGTGGGAATTAATTTTCAGCAATTGTGCAAGAATTTAAGGATTCTAAACGATGTTTAACAAAGACAAACTTGACAAAGTAAATAATTCAAAATATTTATTTGTTTGCTGAAAGGGAGGGAGATTGTTTCAAAGAAAACAAAAAAAAAAAAAAAAGGTGTCTGAATGGTTGGTTAGTTTAGTTCAGTTTTAGTTCAGTTCTACTTCAGTTCTTGTTCAGTTCTAGTTCAGTTTTAGTTCAGTTCTAGTTCAGTTCTAGTTCAGTTTTAGTTCAGTTCAAGTTCAGTTCTAGTTCAGTTCTAGTTCAGTTCTAGTTCAGTTCTAGTTCAGGTTCTAGTTCAGTTCTAGTTCAGTTCTAGTTCAGTTCTAGTTCAGTTCAAGTTCAGTTCTAGTTCAGTTCTAGTTCAGTTCTAGTTCAGTTCTAGTTCAGTTCTTGTTCAGTTCTAGTTCAGTTCTAGTTCAGTTCTAGTTCAGTTCTAGTTCAGTTCTAGTTCAGTTCTAGTTCAGTTCTAGTTCAGTTCTAGTTCAGTTCTAGTTCAGTTCTAGTTCAGTTCTAGTTCAGTTCTAGTTCAGTTCTAGTTCAGTTCTAGTTCAGTTCTAGTTCAGTTCAAGTTCAGTTCTAGTTCAGTTCTAGTTCTAGTTCAGTTCTAGTTCAGTTCTAGTTCAGTTCTAGTTCAGTTCTAGTTCAGTTCTAGTTCAGTTCTAGTTCAGTTCTAGTTCAGTTCAAGTTCAGTTCTAGTTCAGTTCTAGTTCAGTTCTAGTTCAGTTCTAGTTCAGTTCTAGTTCAGTTCTAGTTCAGTTCTAGTTCAGTTCTAGTTCAGTTCTAGTTCAGTTCTAGTTCAGTTCTAGTTCAGTTCTAGTTCAGTTCTAGTTCAGTTCTAGTTCAGTTCTAGTTCAGTTCTAGTTCAGTTCTAGTTCAGTTCTAGTTCAGTTCTAGTTCAGTTCTAGTTCAGTTCTAGTTCAGTTCTAGTTCAGTTCTAGTTCAGTTCTAGTTCAGTTCTAGTTCAGTTCTAGTTCAGTTCTAGTTCAGTTCTAGTTCAGTTCTAGTTCAGTTCTAGTTCAGTTCTAGTTCAGTTCTAGTTCAGTTCTAGTTCAGTTCTAGTTCAGTTCTAGTTCAGTTCTAGTTCAGTTCTAGTTCAGTTCTAGTTCAGTTCTAGTTCAGTTCTAGTTCAGTTCTAGTTCAGTTCTAGTGCAGTTCAAGTTCAGTTCTAGTTTAGTTCTAGTTCAGTTCACGTTTAGTTCTAGTTCTAGTTCAGTTCAAGTTCAGTTCAAGTTCAGTTCAAGTTCAGTTCAAGTTCAGTTCTAATTCAGTTCAAGTTGAGTTCTAGTTCAGTTATAGCTGATTGTTGTTTAGTTCTCTTTCAAAGCTAGTTTACCTTTAGTAGATATGAATCTGTTCAAAAGCCTCCGAATATTTCTTAAAAATTTATTTATTTGTATATTCATACCATTATGTGAGTGTTATAAACAAGTTATTTTTATATTCTAAATATCAAAATCAAACTTTGTATTTAAAATCCTGCAGACAATATTTTATTATTGTTAACTCTCCTATATTCGTATCATATCATATTAATTAGTTCAATTTTTTAAATTTATTTAATATCTAGGTTTATATTTGCATGAGTAATTTCATTTTACTTAAACATATAATAAAAAATAAAAAAATTCTTATCGCCCATCAAACTGTCAAAACGTATTTGTTTATTTGTGGCCAATTTCAATGTTACCAAAATGGAAATCTATAAGAATTTATAAAATATGTTCCCAGACATAATAAAAATGTCAAGAAAAAGAAAACGAAATATATTATGATGATGAAGGAGTATGTCCAGGCACTTAACATACGCATAGTATAAGCAGACATGTCTTTTTATATCAGCAGACTACAAATACAGCCTCCGCATAGTTTTGACCATCATGTGTATCGACAAAATTAAAAAATACAAAAAATGAATCAAAATAAGTAAAAGTGTAATTGAACGAATAATATAAACACTACACAAAAGTAGACTTTAAAATGTTTATTAAAAAACAACCTAAATATATGCAACATATTTTTTTTTTTAATTATATGAAAAGAATGAGACTGTATAGATTGCTAAGGACTTTTATTTACTAATTTCTTTTTATATTTTTGATCGAGATTCCCAAAATTATTTATATAAACCTAAATACCAGCTCCTGGCATTTTATCATATTTATATGATCTTAGTGATTTAAATCATTTAAAAATTCGTCTTAAACATCCGATCACAAAACAAAAGAATAACTTAAATCACTTACAATAAATCCTCTTTATTTCCTACAATAAAATGAAATAAATAGCAAAACCAAAAAGATTGTTGGGAAGCTGTTGCATGATGTATAAAGTTGCTATTAATGATGATGGTGGTGGTAGCAAAATGTATGGAAAATAAAAATTAAAAAAAAAAAAAAAAAAAAAAATTATATAAAAAAATGAAAACAGTCGTTTAGTAGCCACCACTCAACATTGTTTATGTCAACAAAACATCATCCGGTTAGTAGTTGGTAGAATTTTTTTTCCCCCTCTTCTTTAATGCATGGGTGTTTATGTATAATTCTTTGCATTTATAATCAAAGCCGCTTCATTTTTTATCGTTTATTTGCTTTAGAATGCAAAGAGCAAAATACAAAAAAGAAATAAAATCATAATGAAAATTGCGTTATCAACTACGTCATCATCATCGTCAACATAATGGTAATTTTTATAATGTATATTAAAATTGGAAGAGTATGAGAATAGTGCTGATGAGGCTGACGATGATGATGGGCTAAAGCACATAAATAATAAAAAAGATCCAAGTAACTATTTACTATATACGCTCGATTGAAGTTGCGAAATGCACTTGAACTTGGTGGTTTTATTTGAGAGGCTACTGATTTTAGTTGTTAACAACCTAATAGGAAATTAAAAGCATGTGGCGCCAAATTGTGACATTATAAAATTTCTCAAAAACCTTGTAAACTATTATCTTTGGTTTCTCAAAATAGTTTAATTTATATTATCTTATACAATCATTCCAGACTATAAAATATTATCATGTTACGATTGGTAACCATATTTATAGCTACCAAACTTTCTCCAATGATCCTGATATCATTATTTTTGTTCTAATAATATACTACACGTAAAGAAAAAATATGGTGAATAGCAACCATAATCGAGTACTGTCATATTATGGTTAGATGTAGCACCATAACATGGTTAAATCACATTAAAATTAATGTTGATCTGCAATCTTATTTTTGTTGTATATGTACTTGGTTCAAATATACAGCAATAATATGGTTGAATCACAATACAAATATTGTTAATCTTTTGGTGTATACGTACTTTATTATATTTACTCTATGCATGAAGCATTGTCAAGTACTAATATTGTATATTGTTGCCAATACAAAACAAGCATTTTTGTTGTCAATTTAAAATAATAAACACAATAATATATTCAGGTACGGAAAATATATATATATATATATATTTTTTTTTCACATGGAATTTTAACAACAATAATATGATTCTAAATTGAACATATTGCTTAACATGTTGTGCCAACAATTTAATTGTGAATTGAGAACAAATATATAATTGCTACAACAAAATTGTTTTTAAAATGAAATATATTCAACAATACCTATGTTTGCAATGAAAATAATATAATAGAAAAATTATATAACCTTAAAATTCCATAGAGAAATTTTTTTTGTGACGTGATTCGAAAATTTAACTTTCTATTCCTTGTCTAGTCCACACGCAAAGAAAAAACATGTTTGGTCAAATCATAATCGGTAACTATCATTAATGTTTACGATTATGATTCCCTCAATCAAATCAGCTATCCAATATTAATATAATATGAACCTCACAATCATAACATTTATATGTGATAGTCCTCACAACCATACTGCATAAATATAACATGATCCCTATATTAAATATTATAATACCCCCAATCATAATACTATGCATACGGTTAAAATGTATTTTTATTTATTATTATTTTTTTTTTTAATTTAAATTTTGCGAATAGAAAATAATTAAAAAACAAATACCACAGCCTTCACTGGACGATGTCGTTCAAGAAAATTCATCTTCACATTCACACACCTAAAAGAAAATTTGTACAAATACATTTTTTTTTTTATATTTTACCGCACAGAATTATTGATATTTATTGTACTTACCTAAAAATATTTCCAATTTTAAATTTGGCCATTGATGATTTGCTCCGTCAGCACTCCGTGGATCTCGTTATTAAAAAATAATAATAAAGTTTTTTAGTAAAAATTTTGTGAACCTTTTTAAACGTTTTTCTTCACTTTACGTCCGTCACATTTAAGATTTCATTACTGACTGAGTAAATTATTTCGAAAGAGAGATAACAATAAAGACGAGCATATTATTGTCACCCCTCGCATTAAAATATTACATACAAATATTTCATTGAAATAATATGTTACTATGAAACATATTACTCTTTTAGTACACCGCCTTTATATTATTACAAAGTACCATATGTTAAAATGATCAGAACAAAAAATAATTGATTCAGTTTAGTCAAAAACACAATAATTTGATTGTGTTAGCCATATAAACTATTTAGGAACATCACCTGATTTCCGCGAGCATTTCGGAATCATGTTTTTTCTTTGCGTGCATGGAATAATATATTTGCATAATTATTCATGATATATTTTCTTGGGATATTATGCTAGATTTTTGGTAGATACCACTACCTTTTTAGTACGTAATTTTCTATGGCAAATTTATTTATGGTCCTTCGAACTGGATTTCAAAATACGGTACTATTTATACCACATCTATAAAATTGTTTATTAACTTTTTTTATTTAATCTAATCGCATGAAATGCATCCTGATCAAGATGGGAGCCATGTTTAGGTTTCAAAGAAATGTATATGGATAAGACACCACAAATGCTAGTAAAATAAATAGCGGTACAGAAAATACGTACTCCTACACCAATAGGAACGACCTTTGGACATACTTTGACTTTTTAGGTAATTTATATTATAGTTTCGTTTCGACCTCATAACGATCCTTTATAGGGCTTAAATGTTAGCGGTCAATTGTTGCCAAAATATTTAAGGAAGTAAGTTTTAGGATAATTGTTTTCAGAACAATCTCGCCAACATCGTTACCAGTTGCAAATGCCTTCATAATTTGTAAAAACAGCTTCTTATCTCCAATACCAAATCATCTGAATAATGTTTTGTTAGTTAAGCTTGTTCAGAATTTGAAGAAGAATTAATCAATCAAGCGGATTCGTATTTGTATTGATTTCATCTCGAAAAACTTTTCAATAATTTTTCTGTCCAAAATAGTAGAAAATTGTGTATTATTTCTGTAGATTTAATTTCGACTTCTGGATTTTGTACTAATTTATTTATTTTTTTTTTTATTTATTTTATTTATTCCAATGTATCAGTAACCTAACCTATTGGCCATAATCGATTACAAATTTCTACTTAATTTTTACTTAATTTACTTAATTAATTTATCTGAGAAAATGTTGTGTCTTAAATGTCCAATTATGTTAAAGAGGAGTCGGGGAATGCATTGAGTTTGAGAGAGGGAGATAGAAATTTCTATCTTTGTATTCCAAATCATTATAATCACAGAGAATTTGGTCAGAAGTTTTGTCGTGCATTTTACAAAACTACAAAACTACTACCAGTAAATAATCCCCTATCACTTTTATTAAACTAACCTAGAAGAAAGAAAACCAGTTAAAAAATAGTCACGTGACAGGTTCCAGTTCCGGAACTATATATGAGAAGACCCTGTGACTTTTACATATATCGTTAATAATTGTCACCTTGGGACCGGTTACACGACTGGTCCAAGAAGACATGTTCAAATTCGATTAATATAACAAATACTTGATACAAATTTTTTACTTTTCAAACATTTTTTTAATTTTTTTTATTAAATTATATTTATTTTTATTAAAAAATCTTTCGTTAATGACGATGGCGGCACCCCGAATTGAACCCATGTTTTTCGGACGTATCTTATAGTCTTCAATATTAACCACTCGGCCTCTTAACAAGCTCTTAACAAGCATGTCAGAAATTTACTCTCAATTGTCATTTAGTATGTGTGGTGGTGTCAACTTTGGTGACAAGTTAGGTGTCAATTTTTACTCAACCGGCATTACTGTTATCTTCTCAGGGTATAGCAACTATTATGATTTACTTAAAGGTTATGGAATATATCGCTTTGCTTACCTAACACCAGATATAATCACCAATGAGGTGAGCGAATTCTGATCATACCCTGATCTAAAATTTTCTCCTACGTGGCCAACATAGATATCATGTATTCAAGTTCTATAAAATTTTGACGCACTAATCTGTTAGCGAAACAATACACTAATTCTTTCCATAGTTAGCACTTTGTATGCTTCAAATATTAAATCTAATAGTGTTTTATTTTCTGACTAAAATATTACCTTTTTTCTGCCCCTCATTTGAGTTCTATTCTGAAAAAAATGTTATTCTTTAAATTGTTGTGATGTTCTTTTCTAATAGTGTGGCCTTTAAATTTTCAAAATATGTTAAATGTTTTACCCTCAAAATAAGTATAGGGTAAACATTCCGCACTTTATCAACAGCAAACTGACAAATGTTTTGTATGAAGAAATTATTTTTAATATTTAGAGCTTTAAATTAATGATTCACGAAATTTTTAAAATTTCGCAAA
The DNA here is from genome assembly GCA_951394005.1 of Protophormia terraenovae. NCBI lineage: Eukaryota > Metazoa > Arthropoda > Insecta > Diptera > Calliphoridae > Protophormia > Protophormia terraenovae. The sequence continues at coordinate 97,956,934 of OX596075.1, forward strand.
AATTCACCATGAATCGAAAATTTTACAAAAACAATTTAAATTTCACTGAAAATTCCAAATTTTATCTAAAATTTTATATAAATTCAAAAGTTTCCTATAAATCCGGAATTACGCAAAAAATCCGAAAATTCACCAAAAATTTGAAATTTTATAAAAATTGGAAATTTCACCCAAAATCGAGAACCGAAACTTAAAAAAAAAAAAAATTCTCAAAAAATTTTACTTAAAAATTCACCGAAAAAAAATCTAAAATTTTACATAAATTCAAATTTGAAAATTCCGTAAAAATCCGAAAATTCACCAAAAATTCAAAATTTCACAAAAAAAAAAAAAAAAATCGAGGATTCATAAAAATTTTAAATTTCACCGAAAATTCGAAATTTCACTAAAAATCTAAAATTTCGTATAAAATTCAAAAGTTTCCTAAAAATCCGATATTCCGCAAAGAAAAAATACACCAAATATTTGAAATTTCATAAAAAATGTAAATTTCACCCAAAATCGATAATCACATACATAATTGAAATTTCATAAAAAGTCCACAAATTCCCTAATTCATCAAAAATTAAAAATTTCATAAAAAATAAATCAAGGATTCACCAAAAATTTGAAATTTCACCAAAATCAAAAATCATAAACAAAACTGAAATTTCACCAAAAATTCACTAAAAATCCAAAATATCACCAAAAATTCAAAATGTCACACAAAAAAAATAAATAAATTCGAAAATTCATCAAAAATTTTAAATTTCACCGAAAATTCGAAATTTCACAAAAAAATCAAAAATTTATTAAAAATGCAAGATTTCCCTAAAAATCCAAAAATTCACAAAAAAAAAAAATAGAAATTTGCCAAAAAATTTAAGTTTTAACAAAAAATAGCCGCAAATATCGTACCTCAAAAAAAAAAACCATAATTATAGAATTGGTCCCACATTTTTTGTTCTATTGTGATCATAAAAAGGGTACCATTTAATGAGGTTACCTTTGATAAATTTGTTACACAGTAACAAGGTAACATTTTTCTTCAGAAAAGAAAACAATATAATACTAAGACTTGTTTGGAATAAAGACACTGAACCCTTTTTGTAGTACCAAAAATGCTACATAAGGAGTGAGATCGAAAAATTCTTAACATAGATAATATTCAATAACTTGGAAATGGTTGATCTTAGATTTTTCATTATTTTTTTTTTAATCATTTGATAATTTAGCACAGATCACGGAAATATATAATTTTTATGGTTCTAACCACTAATTATAAAATTGTGGACCATTTTTGAAAACCCTTTCTTTGGAGATTTGATAGTTGCTTCAGTCACTTTTTTGAAACAGTATGCACATCTTCTGTTAAAATCTTAAGTATTTTGGGACACATTTTTTGTGCTCTTGAATTCACTTTTCACAAGAGCTCAATATCTCTCCACTGGTCTAAGCTATGGACAATTTTGAAAATTGACCTCTCTTGGTACTAAAACTATGTTATTGATTTGGTACCACTCCAGAGCTTTCTTACCATAGTGACATGATACCAAATGGGTCCAAAAATATGTGGACACGTTGTGCTTTCTTAAGAAAAGAAAAAGTCTTTTTTGCAAATATTCCTTTATGCATATTTTGGTAATTATAGATCCGAATGTATCAAATGATTTTCCTGTTTTGCCGCAACTGCAAAAAGCTTGTCATACCATGAATTTTGTAAGAAATTTTTGCTGCTTTTGGATCTTAAACTTATCTCCAACATTGCTTCGAGCAAAAAACTTTTTGGTTTTCGGTAATGACAACTACTTATTAAAGTACTTTCCTGGAAAGTAGGCGTCATTATTATTTGCCTTCTCTACATTACATAAATAAGTACTCAATAGTATAATTGCAGAGTAAGTTACAATCACATGGATCAGTTGTCTAGAGCGCAGGATTAGCAACCAGAAGGTTGCCCGTTCAACCCCATTCTGATGCTATTCGTTTTTTTTACAAAATGTTTTAAAAATATATTTTATGCTAAAACAAGTTTTTTAGCTTTGAATATTAAGTGCGAGATGGTGTACTGAGTAAGAGCCTATTTACATTGGGGATTATCGCAGGGTATTTTTATGATATTTTGTTTTCAAGTTGCTTCGAAATCCCTTCTATATTTAGACATATAAATTTGTATTGTGAAATTTTTTAAAATATGTTTGACAAAAAACAACAAATCAGAAAAATTAAAAAGAAAATTGAAAAAAATTCATGAAATTTTTAGCTTTACGACGACGTGCAACTTTTCTTAACCCGCTTGCTTCTCTACACCTCTTGCCTACAAACGTAAAAGTTGCAGCGATTTTTCCCAGGGAAAATCCCCAATGTAAATGAGCTCTAAGACGTTAGTCATTAAAAGCGACTAGTTAATAGGGTCCCAAGTTCAAAACTCACTGACGGCAAATTTTTTCGTTTTTTTTATTTTTGTTTAGGTACATATTTTTTAGTATCACTAGAGTCTAAAAATAACTACTAGAATTCATGGACAACTCGAACAAAAATAACTATTTATTGAGACAAAAAATAAGTAGTTTATTTTTATTTCCAATTATACCTGCTAGCTTACCAGGAAAGCAAAGTTTTTGCTGGGAAGTAAATTCTTAACGATATTTTTCTCTACTTTAAGCAAATTCCCATTGGGTTTCTTAGCTGGTTTAATCATATTTTTTTTTACAGTTTATGTATCATTTATAAGCATAAGCATCAATATTAACTTTTCATATTCATATCGCCTTTCAACTGCAAACAATAAGAGAAGTTAGTATGAATATTACTACATAGTATTGGCTTTGGCTATTTGCCTTTATTTTTTTTTTTAGTTTATACTCCTCTTACTCCAACAACAAAGCTACTGCTGTTGTTGTTGTTGTTATTTTTAATGTTGCAGCTAAATTTGTTGTTGTTGTCGTCATCATAATGTTTGTTGCCAGTTATTTTTTTATAATTTTTGTTGATTTTTGCTTATAATGTTTATTTTGCCATTACATTATGGGCGTTTTTTTAATGTTTAAAATTTCCTTTTTTTTTGCCTTTTTTCAATTCACTGTTGGATGGACCAAAACTAAAGCTGCTATCATTGCTATTGCAATAGTAGAAGTAGTTGTTGTTGTAGAGAATGATGCTTCTGTTAGTGTTGATGTTGCATAAAGTATTTGTTGTAAATATGTTTGTATATTTTGTTGTTGGTGTATTTGTTGCCTTTTTATAGACATCCTCATTATAATAATTTTTTTTTTGTTGTTTGTAAAATATTTTAAGTCCATTCATATCTTTGGACTTGTTCATCCCAAACAGTTACTGAATTACTGATATTGTTGTTTGTTTGCTTGTTCATTTGTTGCTGTTGTTGTTGCTATTGCTGCTGCAGCTTCTGCTGGCGGAGTTATTGTCAACTATTAATTCATGCCGCGCAATTTATCACTTTTGGTTGTTTAACACATTAACAATGTTTATATAACTTGTAGTATGTCTGTCTGTCTGTCTGTCTGTCTATAAAGGAAAGTACATACATACATATAGATAAAGTTTTTCATTTGCAATGTTTATTGTCATCTAGTGTTGTGTTTTAAACGAATCACCTAAGCTATTCGTTTAATAAAATAAATAATTTATTAAATTTCTTAATTGATTTTAAACAAAATTTAATATTGAAAATATTTAATTTTTATCTAAATCAATTGATTTAAGAGATTACAAATACTAAGCTATTGTAAATTTAATCGTTACTTTTCTAAAAGTTTGATTTTATTCAAAAATAAATTAATAAGTATTTTGATTCGAATAAATGAATACATCGATTTAACTTAAATACTTTAAATCGTATGTATGTATGTATTATAAATATGCGACATCATAATGTTTGCATGGATTTGTAATTTAAAATGTCCATTGAATGGTTCGTTTGTCTATTGAAATGGTTGGTTGGTTGCTTGGCTCAATCGCTCGCTGGCTGGTTACTTTTGTCTGACTCTTCTTACTCGTACGTCTGTTTACTCGAATGGCGTTTATCATGTCATGCTGTACAACATAATGACATTTTTATAATGTTCATAATTTTTTTTATTTTTTTTATTTTTTTTTTATTTATCTTTTCCTTTGTAAAAAAAAATGCATTAGAAATTATCATCTGACAAAGTAAACACTGTGACAGTAAAGACATTAGTAAACTTATTTGAGATTTTATTTAATTTTATTTTAATAGGTACTCTTAAATGGTATGAAAACTAAACAACTTTAATATTAATAAGATATACAAAAATATTCAGATTTGATATGAAAATTATTTATAAAAATTTTTAAGACTTTCAGTAAATCACTCTTTCAGATATGGGAACATAAATTTTTTTCTTTATATGGACGACTATCCATCCTGTCCTATAATTTTATCAAAGCCATGTGATAAAAAAAAAGTAGTTCCCACAAAATTTGAGAGTTCTTTAGATATGCCATTAAGAATATTTGCTTTGTATGGGTGTTACTTTTGCTGTAACAGTGTTTAAGTTATTCGATAATTAATATTTTCTTTGTATGGGGCCTATCACACCCCCTAAGCCTACGCGCCCCATTTTCATCAAAGTTTTTTCCACAAAATCTCAGGATATATCTGTAATAGTTCTGGAGATATATGAAATAAAAGGGTAATTTAACATGACAAATGTAAAAAACTTTTAATCCTTTATATTTCCGTTAATAAGCATCAAATCTGAAAAAGAACATCAATATTTCCTACGAAAAATCTAATTTCATATCTAAGAGAAGATACAAATTAAGTCCTATTTAAAAGATTCTTATATTTCATTATTATCTAAAAAAAAATAAATAAATAAATAAATAAATAAATAAAAAAAAAACCAAATAAAATACAAAATTCCATCAACTTTTTTAAAACTTTGTAAAATATTGCAAGAATATTAAAATATACTTATTTATCAATTTAACGATATATAACATATTTATATATGCACATTGGAGTAAAAGGGAACAAAAATTATGTTTAATTCAGGGAAAGGTGATATCAATATTTTAATGATCATGTTTTATTTTATTTTCATGCTCCTTCAAAAAAAAAAAAAATGTCGACTAGATGGAATTCCGCATGCTCAACTCGAATCTGCTTTCAGTTTTTTCCCATCAGGTCGAAATTTTTTTATGAGCGTGTCTAATATTACGCCCTAAATAAGCAGATTACTCGAGTTATTTCACTATAACTCGAGAACGGTATACTCGATTTATACAAGTGATACACTAAAATATGCGAAATAAAATTAGCTTTAAGTCGTTCTACTATAAAATTTGTATTCACTCAATTGTTTAGGAGATATTTTGAAATAATTCTCCGAAAAAATTTGTTCACGATAAATTCAAGATTTCTTTTTTTTAATAAAACTTCTTTTTAAAAGTGAAATCATCAAAAATGTTTCAGTTTAACATCTTTATCTCAAAGCTGGTAAAACATCGAGTAAATAAAGTCAAGTATCATAAAAATGAATTCACCAATCTTGATTGCATTCACAGTTAAGTTGGGATACCCATACATACCTACAGTTAAGTGAAGATACACTAGTGGCGAAAAAAAAAAATTTTTTTTCGTCTTAAATAAAAAAAAATAGGGGAATTGGTGGAATTTCACGGGCTAAACAAGAATCAGCTTTCACTCTTTTTCTATCATGTTTTATTATTATTATTTTTTTTATGTGCATGACCCCACCTTTATTATTTATCCCTCCGTTTGCGGCTTGTTTTGGGTAAAATATTTGTTTAAAAATTCAGTCGTTCATTAGTTTTCTAATATGAGATTTTTCAAATAAACCTATTTTAATTTTGATTCTTTGGGGCTTCGAAAGTGCTCGTGATGGACGCCATAGACTTTTGACAAAACAATTCCTATGGAAATGTTAATTTTTTGTCAATAATATTTTCAAAATTAATAAAACTTAATATCAAAATAACACGGAAATATAATAAAATACCTTATTATTATTTAAATCAGAATGTTTTAAATAAATATAAGAAATATTCTTATATTTTACGAATGAATTGCTTACGAAATATTTTTTTTTTTTTTTTTTTGTAAAATGTGTCATAGACATTTTTCGGTGTATGATAACATGGGATTGTTAAATGACAAAAACATGGTGAAATTGGAAACAATATTTAAGAAAAGGTTATAAAACTTACTAAAAATTATAAAATTGAATCATAATAATAATAACGTACAAATATACTTATTTTTAACTGTATGGTTACTAGAACTATTTTTTTCTTTGGTTAAGATATTGACTTTAAGTTTTCTTTATTTCAAAATGTTGGCCTTTATATGGAAAAAAATAAATAAATCGGGTACGAAACAAACATTTGCTAGAGGTTAAACATTTTCAATGTCATTAGTATCCAATTTTAAGCCTCCATAGCTGGGTTCCTAAAATATATGTAGCAACCTCCTTCCAAGCACAAAATATTACTCTCTGCACGCAAAGAAAAAATATGGTTCGGATGACCATAAACTAAGAGCAACATACTATGATTGTAATATATGATCCCAGGTTACAATAAGTATATTTGTACGTAATCATTTTTCTGATTCCATTTAATCATTTTCTCATCATTTAATGATTCGGTTTAATCATATTTATAACTTTTTTTATAATATTTTTTCCGATTTCCCAATTTTTTTATCATTTAATAATCCCATTTTATCATATATATAAACCAATTTTATCATTTAATAAACGAATTTAATCATTTAATAATTCCATTTTATCATGTATATAATCCCATTTTATCATATATATAATCCCATTTTATCATATATATAACCCCCTTTTTATAATACTGAATATATTTAAAATAAAGCACATTTATCTGAAATTTTTATTTATTTATTGAGAATATTGAACAAAAATTTTTCAGGTATAAAAATTTATTAATTTTTAATTATAAAATTATAAGTTATTAATAGTTTTTTATATAATATTTATATATATATATTCATTGTTTAAATATTATTTACATATTATATTTTATAATATTTACATAAGAATTTAAATCAACAGTTTTATGTTTTCTTTGGTAATGCAAATGTAGCCAATAAGATTTGATTATAAAGTTGTATTGGTTATACAATAGATATTAAAAAATAAAAATCCTCATAATCCTGCTGAAAGGCTTGAAAATGTGAGTTAAATCCATGGTTTGAAAGCCTTTGACCGCAAAGATAGTAAGATTCATTAGAGCAATATATGTGGTTTATATGACCAAATAATGGAACGTCATTTTCATACATTTCAATATGGAAAACCATTCCTGCATATCTCAGAACAGGACATATTTTTCATTTATTTTTTTATTTTGTGGTTTTATTTCACAATTTTTTAAACTTAAAACACAAATAAATTGAACACATTTCTAAAAACACACAGCTATACCGTTTGCCTTCTAATAAACTACTGAACTTATACACAAAAATGTGTATTCAAGAGTTATGTAGAAAATAAATATGATTAACGATAAAAATACAATAGTTGTGTGAAATCAAATAATAGTCCAAAACAAACATTTTATATTTGAGAAAAACATAAACATTTTCAAATACAAACATTCAACAGTTGTGCAAAACAAAATATGACTTAAAATCAAATAAAAATATTAGCTAAATGGTTGTAGAATTGACTAAATTTGTAAAATTAACTTAATGATTATAGAATTAACTAAATAATTGTAGAATTGACTAAATGATTGTATTTATTCATAAATATGATTTCATATAAACATATTTAAAAACATATTATAATTCAGTAAACCATATTAAAATTTTGATTGTGGGTAATCATTAAATGATAAAACAGAATCATAAACGTTGCTATGATGATCACAGTATATTTAAATCAACGAGAAAACGGCTATATAATCATTGAATAGTTGTGGTGATCATGCTGTAACCATGGTTTTTCTCTGCGTGTGCTACGCCTACACAGAAAAAATTCACCAATTAACAAATATGTTTAAATTTGCACCTCTCACCAAAATGATTATATCAGAAAATTATAACAGAAAAAAATTCCCAATTAATAAAGTAATTAATCCAATGAAGTAATTGATTGAATTAAAAATGTATATAAGATATAAAAGTATAGTTAAATTTTATTTTTATATCATTTTTGCTTGAATAAATTTATTAAATTTCGATGCAAAACGAAACAACTATGTTAATTGAAAAAAAAAAACGTAATAATTTTTTCTGTGTATGTGAAATGGATATGTAAATGCAACCAGCCGATAAGGAGTTACAGATTTATTTACAAAAATGTTCGATTATGTCCCACTGTCTAATGTTTTATAAAGCAAAGAAAAAATATCTTTATTTAAGCTGTTTTTGAAAAAAAAAATACTCAAATCGGACTATATATATGCTCATTTTTATAAATAAAAAATAGATTTTAATGATTCCATTTAAAATTTCTACATTCAAAGACTTTTTATTTTAAAAAAATTACCGCATTTTGATTTCTATGAAAATTTAAAATTTTGAATTTTTTACTCCTTTTCCAAAATGTAAAAAGATGTTTAACTTTGACAGCACCACCTAGCTAGATGATTTTAATTGCTACTGACACATAATTTTATCAATTTTTATTCAGTACCCAACTTAAGAAAATTTTAATTTAATTAACCGCTACTTTTGACACATTTTACCCCAAAAGTTGGTCGTTTTGGAAACATAATGGCCTTAAAACTCACAACTCAAGTCAACTCTCACTAATTCATTATTTTATAATATTTTACTGTCTTTTTCCTTACTTTAGACTCAATTTATGATCACTCGACTTACTTAAATGAAAAAACTTTAAAATCCGAAATTAAGATCTACGAATTTCATTTATTATCTAATCAGGTACTAACATATTCTGCTTGGTCATATTCCTCATTATTTTCAGCACTTTTTATCAAACTTTTCATGCAGAAAAAAATATAAAAAATTCTCATTAGACAAAACTGTTAGTTTTATAACTATAATTACAATAGATTTTAATACTTTTTATTTATCTTTATAGAAATTAATCAAATACTTACAAGATAAAAAAAAACTGAAGATCTTTTAGACAGTCAATCACAATCACTTTCAACGCTATTAAAACACACATACATACATATGTATACATTTGCATGCATAGGAAAGCCTACTTAATTACAATACAATTAGTTTTTTACACCATAAACGATTTACTAAATGATGGCTGCTCAAAAAAAGCTACACACTGTAATTGAAGATTGATGCCGCCGCAAATACTTTGAATGGTAAACGTGATAGTAAGAGGTAAATTAAACAAAGTTATCATGAAGGAGGGGAAAAGAGTTTCCATAAGATTTTGTAGTGTATTTTTATTTGTAGCAGATAATGCCAATCAAAAGTCGCTTGTCATCAAAGAGAAAAATTTAAATGGGAAATTATGTAAATAATAAATAGATGAAATATTTAAATTTTAGAAAGAAATCATTTAAGAAATTTCCTGAACTAGTTTTCCATACAAAGTATGATGAAAAAAAAAAAAAAATAAAAAATAAGAGCTTTAAAATAATTTATTTAAATTAATCATTTTCTTAGGCAAAGTATAACTTGATATAGACTTATATTTATAATTAAAGAGTTTTTAATAATTCTCAGAATTTGTTTAATTTAAACCAAATCCTTTTTTACATTTTCCTTAATATCCACCAAAAACATTAACAGCTCATTGCCACTTCTGCAGGGGGTCTGCTGCCATGAAATAAAAGATTTTTACTCGATTTTAGGTTATAAAAGTCAAGAGTATAACCACCTTCAACCTTATGGCGAATTATAATATGAAATTGTGAACGAAAACACTATACGTTTTGTAAAAACCTAAATACATACATATGCCAATATGCCAAAAGAATGCTGTGCAAAAGTATTCAAGATGTCCAACGATTTGTATAAAGTGGCGCCTTTTCTTTAGCGCAAAAACTTCTACCAAAAATTTTATTAAATGAAAAAGACAAAATGTAAATAAGAAGAAAAAAAGTATAAAAATTATGTTGTTTGAGTATTAAAAATACAGTGGTTTTGAAGAGAAAACCAAGGTATCGCTGAAAAGATAATTTCCTCTATTATAACCCACCGAATAATATTAATGAAAATATACATAAAGGTTTTTTGTTATTTTCTTAAATTTTTTCTTTGGTAAATTAAAAATCTATTAATGCTATTTTATTATTAAGTAATTAAAAAATGGTGAAAATACGCATCGATAATTGCACTGTTCTGAAGTATATTCAACAAATTTGGAAATTATAAATTTGGAAAAAATTTTCCCTTCAAAAAGTTGTTGATATCATAAAACTATTTTTTACATAGTGTAAACTACTATTTACACCTTGAAAATACTCATTAACGTCATGTCAATTGTTGTTGATACTATGTAAACTTTAGTATACTTGACAAATATTGTCGACACCATACCAACTTATATATACACCATGGAAATACTCATTAACACCATGTAAATATATTATTTACATTGTTTTTATTTAGATATACAATTTTTTACAAGATGAAAACCATTGTTTACATTATAGTAGTTATTATTTGCACTATTTAAACTATTTTTTACACTATGCTAATTTTTGTTTACTTGACTAATATTCTTAACCTAATAAAAACTATTGTTTACACCAAGTAAACAATTGCTTACATCACGAATATATTCATTTAATCTATGTAAATTTTACTTTACACTATTTTTAGTATAAAATGTATTCTTTACATTATGTATATTAAGTATATAATTTTTTTTACAAGATTTAAACAATTATTTACATTATTTCAGTTAGTTTTAACATTATATGAACTATTTTTTACATTATGTAAATTATTGTTAACTTGATAAAAAAAAATAATAATATTTACACCATGAAAATACATATTGATATTTTAATCAAGGTTAACGCTATTTGCGTATTTAAACTATTATTTACACCAGGAAGACTATTGTTTACATCTTGCAGACAGGTAAAATATTATTTAAAATATTGTTTACACTAGTTTCTTTAGATAAATTGATTTTTACATCATGTAAACTATTATTTACTTTAAGAAAATTGATTTTACACCCTGTTAATTATAGCATACGTCATGTAAAATATTGTATTTTTCATGTTTACATATTTTAAATTACAGTAAAATAAAAAAAAATAATAATTGTATACAGCACGTAAACTATTGTTTACACTATATAAATAATTTTTTACATCCCTTAGAGGATGTTAGTCATTATGTACACTATTTTAGCTGTAGTTGACATCATGTAGACATATGAAATATTCTGTATAGCATTAAATATATTGTTTTCATTATGTAAACTATATGTTTTTTCAAGTAAAGAGATATTTACATCAGTTACATTTCTTTACATAATAATTACTATTATTTACACCCTGCATTTAACTTTAATAGTACCTTGCGTACTATTTTTTACATCACTCTGGCATGTAAAATAATTTCTGAAATATGTAAAATATATAAGTATTATTTTTTCAAGTAAACTATCGCTTAGATCAGTAAATTATTCTTTATGTAAAATATTATTCGATATGTGAAATACTTTTTTTAAGTGTAAACTATTGTAAAACCCAAGTTTAAACCGTGTAATATAGGGTCGACAATAATTGTCAAGTATATCGTATAAAATAGGATATAAGATTTACGACATTTTAAATGCTTACATAATGTAAAATATTGTTTACATCATATTTACAGCATTAAAACTATTATTTACATTATGTAAACTATTATTTTCATTATGTAAATCATTATTTTCATCATGTAAACTATTATTTCTTTATGTAAACTATTGTTTACATGATGTAAACTAACAATTTTGATAATGTAAACTATTATTCACATCGTGTAAACTATGTAAGCATGTAATCTATTGTTACATCATGTAACTCATTATTATGTAAACTAATTTTTTCTTCATGTAAGCTATTGTTCACATCATGTAAATTATTATTTTGATAATGTAAACTATTATTTACATCATGTAAACTATTTTTTACATCATGTAACCTATTGTTTTCATCATGTAAACTATATTTTACATCATGTAAACTATGGATTTTTGACACCATTTATGAAATTTTCGTTTATTAGAAGTTTATTAGAAGCCAACTATTGCTTTCATCATGTAAACTATTATTTTCTTCATGTAAACTATTGTTTACATCATGTAAATTATTATTTTGATACTGTAAACTATTATTCACATCGTGTAAACTATTTTTTACATCATGAAACCTATTATTTTCATCATGTAAACTATGTTTGACATCATGTAAACTATGGTAGTTTTGACAACATTTACAAAATTTTCGTTTATAAAGTTTATTAGAAGCCAACATTTTAATTGAAATCAACATTTAACACATTTTCCTCCCTTTTAGTGGAAAGCTATTGTACACTTCATGGTGCTATGGGCAATAGCGTTATTACCAGTTTAAAAATAAATTATTTGTTTAGCCAACTCAGCCAACTGGGTAATATCAGCGTTAATGCATTTGGATCAGTTAATAAATCGTTATCATAGGAAGCGAATCAAATCTTGATCAAACTAAAAACATTTTAACTGTGATCCGGATAAGAGACTACGAATGCTGATGAAGTGTATACGGGTACAAAAAACACGTATTACATTCTGCTATTATGTAATTATAATTCATAAACAACACAACTTATGATTGCAAACTTATTTAATGAGAAATTAATATATTTGCGATGCAAATTGCCTCTTATAGGTCTTTGCAATACATCTTTACTAAATCCTCTACTTTGTTCAGACATCAACCAAAAACCAATTGCGTTTTATTTTCAGGTAAGTTGGAAATCATTAAAGTTCTTTACAAACCACTGTTTCCGATCATATTTTCATTTGCCATATTAAACATTCATGGCAATGACAATTAATGTTAGCGTTGAGTTTAAAGCTATACAATCATACTCCTCATCATCTACAAAAGAAATATTTTACAAATCCAATACCAACAATTATTGCTGCAGCTCCTATCAGAGAAACTCTTCTATAGACTTAAGCCCAACTATAAAAGAACTGCTATATCCGAAGGATGACGACCTTCCCCCACTTTAAGAATTATTGTTATTATATGCAGCAGCAGAATGTGAAAAAACAGATAAAAATCACAGTTGTTCTTTCTGTAGCAACCAAATGATAAACTGCTCATTTACACACACTTAAATAACAGCAACAACAACAACAACAACACCACCATCAACAACAAAAAGACAATGTAGAGGACAAAAAAAAAACATACATATGCATTAAAGTAAATCCTTATCATGTATTCATATTCATAAAAAATAGTATGAGTGTAAATTATACATGTATCTGCATGTTTGTCCTCGGTATTAAAATTCTGAAAAACAAATGCAAAAAAGAATATAATTATAATTGCTCCCACGATTTTGCTTTCAATATGGTCGAGAAGGAATATACTCAAGGTTTTAAATGTTATAAAAAAAAACAACAACAGAACAAACATAAAAATAAACATAAGTTTATTACGAAAAATGTTTCAGTTGTCGTGTTTTTTTTTTGTTCTGTTGTAGCTGCTGTGACCAACAGATATTTTAATGAGTACGATTGTTGTCATTGCTTGTTTTTCGTTGCTGCTGCAGTTTGTTATTGTTGCTGTTAGGATGCTGTATTCTTGTAGTTGACCATTTCATTTTAACGCATATTAATTTCAGGATTTTTTTTCTTCATTGTCATTGCTGTTAATTTTCCCAGCTCTCATGTTGTCCCCAACTATTTGATTAATTGTCGACATTTAATTATGTACAATGTTGATGTTGTCGTTTTTTTTGCTGTTGTAATATTTTGTTGTTGTTGCTTTTTTAAGGGCCCTTTATATTTCATTCATTGTTGTCAACTCAATATCTTGACTCATTTATCGCTGTATGAAATTATGACGATCATTGTTGTGTGTCCATCTACGTGTTTCTGGAGTCTACAGCATTTTGTTCTGTTGTAAAATTATGAGTTTGAAATTAGAAGTAATGATGCCAGATAATTGTTGGGGAAAAAAAGGATAATTGTCTGTGATTACAGAAGAATGTATAAAAAGGACACCTACTGCATATTCATCGATTTCAACAATAAAGGATGTACTTATTTACATATAACTCTCTCAAAGAAATTTTTTATAACACTGAAAAAAATAATTTAAATGAAAGAAGTACATTGAATGAAATTCGATCGAAATTTTCCAAGAATTCATTAATTTCAAGTAAGAATTCGTTGTTTCAAAGAAGAATTAAAATTAAATGAAAAAATCAATGTTAAAATTATTTTTTAATCAAATAAGTGCATCAGTTATTTGATTTAACGTATTAGTTCATTAATTTAAATTGTGTAGAAATAGTGACTCAATGCGTTGATTCTTTGATATATTGATTTAATAAAGAAGACGAATTACTCAACGAATCAGTACATTGAATCAATGAAATATTTCATTAAATCACACTGGAAAACTTGAGCAGCTGTAATGAATACACCAAATTAAAAAAATTACTGAAAAGCTGGAATTTAAACAATTGCTTAAATAACATTATTAGTTTAATAATGTTTATGGTTTTAAACAGGTTATAAAATATTTATATGGATAAAATAATTAAGATGTAGATGCACAATTTGTTATTAACGTTAAATACAAGGTTTTCGAATAATATCATAAAAAAAACTAAGAGAATTCTATTCGTAAACAGTTATACATATATAAAATAGTATAATTTTACTTTTAACAAAAATATAAAACAGATTTATCAAGAATTAGTCGCTATATCTGGCGATTGTCAAAGTAGTCTTTATAACTTTCTGAAAATTTTCATGAAAAGAAGAAAATTTCTATAGAGAAAAAGTAATGTAAAAGGTAACCAATTTAACAAATTTTAAGTAATTTTGTTGAATTTTAGAAGTTTTATTAATTAAAGAATAACATATTTTTATACCCTTCACCACAGGTGTAAAGGTTTGTCATTCCGTTTGTAATTTCAACAATATTCATCTAAGACACCAAAAAGTATATATATTCTGGATCCTTATTGATTGGAGAGTCGATATAAAGATGTCGGTCTGTCCGCCTGTCTGTTGAAATCAGTTTTTAGAAAGCCCCAGTTATTGAATATATATGTTTTATACATAAAATTATAGGGAATATTCTAATAAAAAAGAACGCTAATAAAAATTAGCAAAATCGGCTCTAAGGACACACGCGGACCCATGTAAAGAATCAAGAGAACTAGACAAAAATCTTAAAAATGGGGAGACGTTGCAAAATTGAGAAATACGAGTAAATGAACCTTGCCGTATATCGCACAGTCAAAATATACAGTTTTTGGAAATAAATATTTAACTACTGATCGGCTAGTTGGATTTGCGTGAAATTTGGTACAGTCGTAGCAGAGGAGTGTACAACGTTAAGTTGGGAAGGTGGACCCAAAAGACCCCTCAGGGACATTCTTTTTCTCTAAAATAAAATTTTCTTTAACAACATAAAATTTTTATTTTTCTGAAAGGTATCTTCACAGAGAAAAAATGGGTCGAATTCGAACCATTTTATATGAAAGTTTTTACTTTATTCTATATTTTCTAAAATCCCAAAGCACGAATCGGCAAACGGAAAGCAGTTTAGAAATCTGTAATATGTTGTTAATCATTTATTTTTGAACTCAGTAAAGATGTCGCATTCATTTTTTATTCAATAGATAATTTTGTTCTTTAACTTGTTAAAAAAAAATAATAATAATAATAATAATGGACAAAGAACATGCAAAATTTAGGTACTTAAAAATTTAAATGCAAATAACTCAAAAACTATAAGAGATAAATAGGACATGAAAGATAAATAGGACACAATATATAAAAAATTTTGAAATCGGAGGAGGAACAAAAATTTGACAAGCGATTAAACATTTTTAATATCGGAGGTACCCCATTTTGAACACATTTACCACCTAATTAAATACACGCAACCATATTGAGAAACAATATTATTTTCGTCGCAAAGAATTTTTCCATCGCAAACATTCTTATTGTTGAATATATTTTATTTTATAAACAATTTTGTTGTAGAAATTATACATTTGTTTTCAATTCACAATTAAATTGTTGGCACAACATGATATATATGTATATATGTTTAAATTAGAACCACATTATTGTTGTTAAAATTCCATGTGCAAAAAAAAATATTTTCAATATCTGAATATATTATTGTGTTTGTTATTTTGAATTTACAACAAAATTTTTGTTTTGTATTGACAACAATATACATTATTAGTACTTGACAATAAAAATACTTGTTGATTTTTAATTCAGTTTAGTGTAATTCTTGCATAGAGCTAGTTGTCTGTCGGCAAGTTAAAAATGTATTAGAAAATATACTGAATGTATATTTTAAAAGAGTGAATCATTTAAAATAAATTATTTTAATTAAAAATAAACTAGAAACAAATAAGTGTTTCAGATTGTGAAAATATTTTAAATGGATAATAAACACAATATATTATCTTCGGGGTGGTTAAAAAAGGGGTCACCTTGTACGAGTATTCAAGAAATTTCTCAGTTATACCGCAGTGATATATTTTACATAACTAAATTATAATTAATTTTAATAAAAACTACCATAAGGTAAATTAATTAATTGATAATTAATTGACTTTTATTTATTTTTAGGTATAATAATTGTTTCTCGACACTATATGTATTCATATTGTGATTCATCCATAGTATTGCTGTATACATGAATCAAGTACATATACAGCAAAAATATGGTTGCAGATCAACAATATTTTTATTGTGATTCAACTATATTATGGTGCTATATCTGACCATAATATAATTTACAAGCTCCATAATATGATAGTACTCGATTATGGTTGCTAATCAACATATTTTTTCTTTGCGTATATTACTAGCCTATGAAAGCTCTTATTTCACGCAGAGAAAAAACATGGTTACAGCATGATCACCACAACTATTCAATGATTATATAGCCGTTTTTCATTGATTTAAATATACTGTGTTCATGATAGCAACATTTATGATTCTGTTTAATCATTTAATGATTACCCACAATCAAAATTTTAATATGGTTCACTGAATTATAATATGTATTTAAATATGTTTATATGAAATCATATTTATGAATAAATCCAATCATTTAGTCAATTCTACAACAATTTAGTTAATTACATAACCATTAATTTCATTTTACAAATTTGTTTAATTCTACAACCATTAAGCCATTAACTTTTAATGCCTTTTGAATACACATTTTTGTGTATCAGTCCAGTAGTTATAATTCTCATTTAGATTATATATGAACAAATATAAATTGACAAGTTTTGTTTTTATTCAGTATGATGAATGTACCACATATCGTGGTACAAATGAATATAAATATGAATATATGGGATCATATATATGATAAAATGGGATTATATATATGATGAAATTAGTTCATATATAAGATAAAGTGGAAATATATATATGATAAAATGGAATTATATATATGATGAAATTAGTTTATATATATGATAACATGGAATTATTAAATGATAAAAACATGATGAAATTGAAAGCAATACTTAAGAAAAGGTTATAAAACTTACTAAAAGTTATTAATAAGGTTATGAACCTTACTAATAAATTATAAATTGGAATCATAATAATGATTACGTACAAATATACTTATTGTAACCTGGAATCATATATTACAATCATAGTATGTTGCTCTTAGTTTATGGTCACAGGAACCATATTTTTTCTTTGCGTGTTGAGAGCTAAAATTTTAAGTTTTTGGTTTAAGATTATATTACTTTTTGTTAATCCTACGAAGTAAGGGCAGATACAATAAATAAATGCAGTTATTTAAAAAAATCTAAGCTAGAAATATAATCTGCATTAATAATTTCCTTAATTTACCATTTTTAGATTTTAATTCTAATTCAAAATCCCTTTTTAAAATAATAATTATCTGGCAACCGTTTTCTCACTTAAACGGCAGCATCGATAAAATCGCCCTCTCCATCGTCATATTCATTAAATATTTTATTCTGTTATTTTTTTCAACTCAATTCAGTTTTCATTTTTTTGCCTGTTTCTTATCAGATTTTATGTTTAATGAAATATAAAATAACAAACACAGTTAAAGCCGGAATTATGAACTGCTTTGTATGACCATTATTAAAGGGGTTCCCTTAATGGTAGCCACAGCACAGGAGTAAGAAGATGATGATGTTGACTGTTTCATAAATAAGTATGTGGGAGATCATAAACTTTATAATTTATTGTTAAATTCTCATTTCAGCTCAATAGTTAATTAGTTTTTGATATATGACTTTGTTTAATGTTCAATAATTAAGTAAAATGGAGTTTATGAGTTTTGTGTATTAAAGCTTGACTTTAATATAATGAAATAAATTTGTCTCGTAAATAAAAAGGTATTATGTATTAATAAGCAATTAAATATTTGAATGATTTTAGTAGTGGAACAGTTTAAAGTTATTGGTTTTAAAGATGTTAAGATGGTTTTAAGAGGTATGAGAGAAAATAAGTTTATTTGAAATTAATTTAAAATTACTAAAATTAAGAGCAAATTCTATAGGGGTTAAAGGGTCAAGGGTATTAAGCTAATGGGACGTCTAATTAAAACTCATATATCCATGAAATCTAAATTTAAAAGCGAAAAACATTGGCTCGAACCCGGGCATTATAATTTAGTTATCTTCCTTCTCATATACATATTTAAAACTCCATTTTAAATAATTAAATTTTATTACCGGAAATTAATTAATTAAAAATATTTCAACACTTGAATCTAACTCCTAAACCCGTCTCCTACCATAATAGTCTATTAGCAGGGCTTCATTCCCATCTAGAACATATTTTATTAAATATATTAAATAATTTAATGCTACGTATAATATATTTTATATGTGACTCCTAGTTACCACTGATTGTCTGCCACTTGCCACTACAAACTCATACAATATTCCTTAAACCAAAATATAATAAAAATAAAAAAAGTAAAGAAACAACACAAGGACTGCCCCAACAATGTTGATGATTTGGTACATAAATCGTATAAATTGTACAAATTTCAACTGAGTTTATGTGTATTTTTGTCTGCACAAATGTACTCTTTTACTATTTAACTATGAGGCTGAAAGAATAATTTCATTTTTTGAATGTAATTTTTTGGCAAAACATTTGCCAAAAAGCCAAAAGCAAATAAAGAAAAAAAAATGTAGTTAAAGAAAACAAGCAGAGCAAAAAAATAAACAATTTGTAGGTGCCCATTGCTGCTGTTCATGCACAATGACTTGTAAGGTCATAATTTCTTACTGAGTCTGGATGGGAGTATATGTATGTGAGTTTTTTGTAAGTTTGAATACGGCTTGAATTTCCGGATAATATAACATTCTTTATATATTTTTTTGCTTCATACCGCTTTTCGCCTTGACTAAAGAAATATACTGCAATAGCAGCCAAAGAAATAACTGTAGCACAAAAATAGTCAAAAAATATATTCTCGTAAAACACGTAGTAAAAAATAACGAAGATGAAAATCTGAAGTAATAATGGAGGCAACAATACAAAACACCACAATAAGTTGAACAAAAAAACGTAACATTTTATATGATGCTACCACAAATTCATGCGACATAACACATATGCATTCTTCATATGAATTTGAATGTGTACGTTTTAAAGGATGTTGGCTGTTTTATGCAATAACGAATTTAACTAAAAAAAAAAAAAAAAAAAAAAACAGGACAATAACTAGAAGAAATTGTACACGAAATACAATTTATATGAAAACGTATGTTATTACTACTACATTCCTATTTGTCTCGAAAAAGAAATAAAAAATAACAATAAGTGTAGCCTAATAGTTAGGCTGAATGTTAGATGTTATACCCTACATTCTTTTTAGGAAATAGTAAATTACTTACATCGTCTAACTGCTTGAAAAAAAAAATAAATTTTGTTAAAATTAAAGGGAAACATATCATGTGGCTAATTACTACCTATAGAAATGTCAAAAAAAATTATTTATTTATTATTTTTTTTTTTTTTATTTCTTATTAAATTACTTTTATTTTATATTTTTTTTTTTTTTCGTAAGTGTCGATTGTGTCACCTCGAACGATAACCACTCAGCCACACTTAATAAACATATTAGAAATTGACCCTCAACTGATATTTTTGAATGTGGTGGAGTCAACTGGTTCTCAACTGCAACTTTGGTGAGTTAGATGTCCTAATTTTTTTAAGATAACACTATTTTTATTTCCATAAAATCTCCATAAAACTTTAACTTGTCTATATAAGTATATAATTTATTAACCATATGTTTCTCTTTCCAGAGCTTTCTGAAACTTCCAGACGACGCACGTTGTGGTAAAAGGTTTCGAAAATGACGATTAATTCAGGGAAAGGTGATATCAATATTTTAATTTTATTTAAGGATTTTTTTTTTTTTTTTGGAGAATGGTTATGTCCGTATTTCTCTACATTAGAATTAAATGGGTGAAAAATGGAAATAAAAAAAATGTATTTTTATAACTGTAAGATTTTTTTTCCTTTCGTCTATACATTTGGGTTAAATGGGTCTAAAATGGTGCTTATTTCAGGAAAGGGTGATATCCGAATTTTTATGATAGTGTTCTATTTTTTTTTCTATTTATTAGTTAGTAAACAAATGCATTTTTAGAATTCCAAAATATTTTTTGACAGAATGACAGTGTCCGTCCGTCCATACATTTGAGTTAAATGGGTCAAAAATGGGACTTATTTCAAGGAAAGATGATATCAATACTTTAATATTTTGATTTATCTTATATATTGGTCAAAAAGTAAAAAAATAATATATTTTTGGAATTTTAATACTATTTTTAAAGAACTCTAATATCCGTCTTACCGTGCGTCTAAAAAATTAAACATTTTCTATGACCTTAGTACTAGGGAATGCATCCCGGGATTTCCCGTCCCGGGATTCCCGGGAAATTAAACATTTTTTATGTCCCTCCTTCCCGGGAATTTTGTCCGGGATTCCCGGGAATTTTAAAAGCACTTAAATGGAAGAAGACTACTTGAATTTTAGCAAAAATGTATACATTTTAGTAATTTTTAAACAAAATTGAACTAAAAATTCAGCTAGGAATTAAATCTTAACGGCAATTCCATTAGTATGTTTTGTGTACACTATATAAAACGGTTTATTTGGGATGACTTTATGGCATTTATTCAATTAAGCATCTTAATAAAATGATAGCACTAAAAAACAGCTAGTGAAAACTGATTAATTTTAGACATTTTAAATATGTACATATTCGTTATAAGTTCACGCAGAGAAAAAACATGGTTACAGCATGATCACCACAACTATTCAATGTTTATATAGCCGCTTTCTCGTTGATTTAAATATACTGTGTTCATGATAGCAACGTTTATGATTCTGTTTAATCATTTAACGATTACCCATAATCAAAATTTTAATATGGTTCACTGAATTATAATATGTATTTAAATATGTTTATATGAAATCATATTTATGAATAAATACAATCATTTAGTCAATTCTACAATTATTTAGTTAATTCTACAATCATTAAGTTAATTTCACAAATTTAGTTAATTCTACAACCATTTAGCCAATATTTTTATTTGATTTTAAATCATATTTTGTTTTGCACAACTGTTGAATGTTTTTATTTGAAAATGTTTATGTTTTTCTCAAATATAAAATATTTGCTTTGGACTATAATTTGATTTCACACAACTATTGTATTTTTATGCACAACTGTTGAATGTTTGTATTTGAATATGTTTATGTTGTCCTTAAATATAAAATATTTGTTTTTGACTATAATTTGATTTCATACAACTATTGTATTTTTATCGTTAATCATATTTATTTTCTGCATAACTATTGAATACACATTTTTGTGTATAAGTTCAGTAGTTTGTTAGAAGGCAAACTGTGTAGCTGTGTGTTTTTGGAAAAGTGTTCAATTTATTTGTGTTCCAAGTTTAAAAAATTACAAAATAAAAAAATAAATGAAAAATATGTCTTGTTCTGAGATATGCAGGAATGGTTATCCATATTGGAATGTGTGAAGATGACGTTCCATTATTTGGTCGTATAGATATTGCTCTAATGAATCTTGCTATCTTTGCGGTCAAAGGCTTTTAAACCATGGATTTAACTCACATTTTCAAGCCTTTCAGGTAGATTATGAGGATTTTTATTTTTCAATATCTATTAAATCATTAGAATTAAATTTTATTAGCTACATTGCATTACCAAAGAAAATATAAAACTGTTGAATTAAATTCTTATGTAAATAATTTAAAATATAATATTTAAACAATAAATATAAATATATGTTAAAAATTAATATGTAGAGTATAAATATTATATAAAAAACTATTAATAGCTTATAATTTAATAATTAAAAATTAATAAATTTTTATACCTGAACATTTTTTTTTTCAATATTCTCAATAAATAAATAAATAAATAAATAAAAATTTCAGATAAAAGTGCTTTATTTTAAATATATTCAGTATTGCAAACTCGGGGATTATATATATATAATAAAAGGGGATTATATATATGATAAAATTGGTTTATATACATGATAAAATGGGATTATTACATGATTAAATTCGTTTATATATATGGTAAAATGGGAATATTAAATGATAAAATTGGTTTATATATATGATAAAATGGGATCATTAAATGATAAAATTAGTTTATATATCTGATAAAATGAGATTATTAAATGATAAAAAAATTGTGAAATCGAAAGAGATATTGTAAAAAAAAGTTATAAATATGATTAAACCGAATCATTTAATGATGAGAAAATGATTAAATGGAATCAGAAAAATGATTACGTACAAATATACTTATTGTAACCTGGGATCATATATTACAATCATAGTATGTTGCTCTTAGTTTATGGTCACCCGAACCACATTTTTTCTTTGCGTGTTGTTAGTAGTATAGTCAACAAGCGGAATTTGTCTCATAGAAATTTGACAAAACATTAACATTAAAATTTAAGAGAAGAATTAGAAAGTGAGTCCAACAAATCCTTAATTATTCATATAATTTTCAACTGGAAAGCTACAGATAATATTCTCTGCTATGTATGAGATCATCTGGTATGATCTTTAACATGAAATCAAATGTTTTATTAGGAATATTAATAAACAAGAAATTGAAACTGACTGGTCCAAAGTTAATTTTTTCAAGCTAAATTTAAACCTACCTTAAAATATGAATAAGGTCATCATTTGTAAAATTTTAGTCAAAATATTTTCAAAATATAAGCTACGTTTAAATTGGATTACGATATTGAAGCTACAAACAATTTAATAGCGTTTGAAATCAAGTATGAATCACAACTAGGGGTTTCCGAAAAAGTGATCATCAGCCACTTCTTTAAGAATTAATAAATTCTTATTAGTGTACTTTTAATAAATTTAAATTTTATAATGATTTACGAAACTAGTTAAAAATTTTATTGAATGATATCATTGTCTGAGTAAATATTTTTTAGTCAATTTCTGACATCTCTATTTTCTGTCATAAATACATTGTTTTATGGTTAATTAACAAAGTTGTTTAATTTTGCTTCAAAACTTAATAAATATATTAAAGTAAGAATCAAATTTCAATAATATTTTTTTACTCATTTAAATTTTGAATTCATTCAATTGATTTAATTAATTTTTTAATCTAGAATTTTTTTCTGTATTTCAGTTTTTACAATTTTGGTGAGAGGTGCAAATTTAAAAAAGCTGTTAATTGAATGAATTATTTACTAACATATTTGTTAATTGAATTTATTTTTTGATTTTTCTGTGTTTTAAATAAAATTAATAATTATTATTACTCTTTCAATTATTCAGATTAATCAATTACTTGAATCTCATTTTCGCTACATTTACAATCCTGTTTCAAATCTGCTAATGGAAAGATTTATATCCTATTTGGGTCTCAGTTGACCAGCTAATGTGAGTAATAATAATAATTATAGTTTTTAGTCCGGGATCCCGGGAATCCCGGGAAGACGAAAATGTTTTCCCGCTTTCAAGGGAAATCAAAAAGTCCGGGAAATTGGGATCCCTACTTAGTACCCTATTCTAACCCTCATAGCTCCGCTCTTGAAGCGTATATAGGATCATGTTTCTATGTTAGAAGTTACATATTTATTTCGATTCTGCCCTACTATTTAAAGCAAGGACAATTTCTGGACTTGAGCTGTTTTTTATATGAAATCTACCGTAATTTAAAAAAAAAAAAAAAGTAAATAATTTTTAATTTTTTTCATAATATTAAATTGCACAATATGTACTATTTTTCATAATTTGTCATGGCTTAATGTGGAATAACTGCAGTGTTTTCATATTATGGATGAAACATTTTACTTTTTCTGGATAAATTTAGATTTTTAACACACTTTTATAAAAATGTTTTACATATCCTTCAAATTTCTTTCAAACTTCTTTTAAAATTTTGAAAATATACAAAATTATTGTATCCACAGTAAATCTTTACTATATTCTTTAGTATTGATGTATACAAACATAAAAATTTTGATACAATGAATGGCTTTAAAGGGCAAAAATTAGGGAATGCATCACGGGATTTACCGTCCCGCGATTCCCGGGAAATTTAAAATTTTTCATGTCCCGCTTTTTTTTTGGAGGGTAAAACATGTAACATATTTTTGTAAATTTAAAGGCAACTCTATTAGAAAAGAACATCAGACCCATTTAAAGCATTACATTTTTTTCAGAATAGAACACAAAAGAGGACATAGGGCAGAATAAAGGCAATATTTTAGCCAGAAAAGAAAACGTATTTAATAATTATTGAACTAATTACATTAAAATTTTACAAAAGTTCGCATATAATTAAAGTATTGCAGAAGAAATATTTTTTACATGTAAAACAATATTAAATTAAAGTAAGAGTATGGAAGAAAATTTATGAACCGATTTGACTGATTTAAAAAAAAAAAAAAAAAAAAACGAAATAGTAGCTGCAAGAATCGTAAAAGGAGTTTTGACCTATAACTCGGTTAATACTGGATCGACTTAATTCACTTTTTACTTGATCTTTCTGAATTTCAATAGCAAAATTCTCGAAAGGATTTCCGATCGTTTGATATATATATTATATATGGAAGTTATCGGTGGGCTTCATAAACGCCATTTCAACCGACGCACGGACGACGGACAGAAAACATCCTATCGATATCATTTCTTACATATATCAAGAAAATTTAAAAATTTTGCTCTCCGACGAAAATTGTAGAAATTACTATGAGTAATGAAATTTTTGGGAGACTAAAGGATATAATACGAAACAATATAATATTTAGTAAAAATTTGCAATCAAAAGGAGTTTAATTAAAAACAAACTACTTGAACTATCTATAATACCAAAAATTTTTCATACTAAAAATTCAACCAAATTCTACCATTTACTTTTGTAATATTATATTGTTACAAACAAAAAAGCACAAGGAAAAAAGTATTACAAGTGACGATTTTCGAGGATACAAAATGTTTGATTGTGACCAAAATTTGTAAATAATTTACACACTCACATATTTCATATAATAAAATGCACTGAAAATATGCCTTAAGTAATAATTTGTCTTCATGTCGGAAGTAAGAATTCTCTTTAAAATGCTAAATAAATCTTATAAAGAAAACTTAAAAAATAAAAACTTTTATTTTAATATAATTTTCTCAAGTGTTTTAAATCTTCAATAAATTCATAGCAAAACGTGAAAAATCTATCTAAACTGCATAATGCTACGTGAGAAATTCTCATACAAAGCTGCTCTCACAATTGCCACAAATACTCCCAATAGAATGTTTCTTTTACTTATTTTGAGGGCGAATTATCCTTTCAATTTGAGTTGGCATATGTGCTGCATAAATACTTATAAAGTAAATATTCCATTTGGAATAAATTCTATACTCTAACATAAATATACTACATGGTGAACCAATACTTTAACTGAATATAAATAAAAAAAAAAAAAAAAACAAAGCAAGCAAGGACTTTAGCATTGGCAGCCAAAGGATACGTAAAATATTTTTTAAGAAACTAAAAAAAAAAAATGTTACAAACTATTCTTGACGTTTTCTTGAGATTTCCTTGCAAGCACTAGAATTTAGTTTGGTATGTAATAGTTTGGCCTTTAATATTTGTATTGAAGAAGAAAAAAATCTAAGAAAATATTTTGTATTGCCTGTGTTCCACATACTCGCACATATGTCAGAAGGCATTTTGTATGCACCAAAAGTAGTTTATTTCTATTTTTGAAATATACTTTTTTTTCGTTTTCTTCTTTTAGGAGTTTTTTTTTAACAGACACAAAAATTGATTTATATTGAAACTGTTAAAACAAAATAAGCCTTTTGAGAAGTTAAAAGAAAATTTGAATGGATGTTAGTAAATCTTTAAGAGAAATATTTAAGATGTATTGAAGCATTTTAGAATTTAAATAAAGTTTTAGATACAATTTTTAAATTTGTGGTTTGTTTAAAATAGAAAGATATTTACCTAAAGTATAAATTATAAAAATTATAATTATATGGAAATATAATTATATGGAAAGACTTTTAAAAATGATGGCAACATGGAAAGGTATCTAAGCAATGCTTGCGAACTCTTAAACCTTTATTTTGCAGGACACTGTTTCCGATCGAAATTTATGATTAACCATTTTCATATAAACTATTTTTTGCCTCGAGAATTATTGTATTATTTACAACGAATAATTGTTTTACCTTCAAAACTATTAATTTACTTCTAAGGCATCTATAATTGTTAAGATTCTATTCCGGGAGCACATATGTATTGGGGCTAGGTGAATAATGATCCGATCATAACCAAATTCAATAGGAAAAAAGTCTTATATATCAAATTAAATAAAATTATCTTCAAAAGTGCGACCTGTACTTTGCGTACAAGCTTTACATCGACAGCCAGACGACAAGACGGACGGACATTGTTTAATAAAATCAGGAAGAGATTGAGTCGAACGGCATACTTTAAGGTAGAGGCCCGAAGAATATTTCTTTAAGCTTTACATAATATAAATATTTCAGCTCAAATTCTATCACGAGCCTTGATTTGATCAAATACAAATATAAGAACATTTTAGTTGTGATAAATTGAATAATAGTTTTTTCTTTGGAAAACATCTGAAAAAGGAATAACAACCGGTTTACACCAATGCTATATTTTATCACCCCTGCTCTATTCTATTTATACATCTGACTTTCCCATTCCGACTCTTATGAAAACAGCTTACTACGCCGACGATACGGCCTTGATAACAATCGAATCACGGATAACACTGGTCGACAAAAAAATCCTCCCCCATAGACGATTAGTTGGACTTGATGCATTTTGATGTGCTAAACTCGAATCTGCTTTCAGTTTTTTTCCATCAGGTTTGGATTTTTTTTTTTATGGGCGTGTCTAATATTTCGCCCATAGTAAGGCCATTACTTTAGTATATTTCCTCATAACTCAAAAACGGTGTGTACGATTGACATAAGTGATACACCAAAAGATATAAAAATATCTTCAAATCACCCAAACTTAATTTTTTTCGTGCTCAATAGTTTCGAAGTTATTTTGAAATAAGTGTCCAAAAAAATCATTTTCATGAACAATTTTAGATTTTTTTGTTATCTAAATTACTTTTAATAAATGAAAACATCAAAAATGTTACATTTTATTTTAAAGCTGGTAATGCTGCGAAAAAATTAAGGTATGTATCTTTAAAATTGATGCACAAATCATGATTTTATTCACAGTTAAGTAAAAATACCCATGTTACATATAATTGCTTAGAAATACAGTGGTGGGCAAACAAATTTAAATTTTATTATTATTTTTTTTTTTTTTTTTTTTTCTTGAAACAAAAATAGGTGGACTATGTGGATTTTGACGAGTTAAAGAAGAATCTGCATTCACTTTTTTTCTATCACGTACTGATTTCTTTTTTTTAGGTGCATGACTAATATCATCACCTTATTCAGCGGTCACACTATAAAATTCGGGAAAGGTTTGTGTAATTTAGACTATAACTCATGAACCGTTTACACGATTTTGATAAATGATACATCAGAAAAACATACGAAAATTGTATTCAAGGTATGTCAACAATATTTTTTATTCGCTCTAGAATTTCAGAGTTATGTATCAAAATTTTCACGATTTTTCAGCTCAAAGACAATTTTGATCACTATCTCACTGCTCGAGTTATGCAAGTGTGACTGCCTAAAGGCGGAGTCATAGTAGACATGCCCATAAAAAAAAATCAATAAGTGATAGAAAAAAGTAAAAGATGATTCTTATTTAGCACGTTAAATTCCATCTAATCCACCTATTTTTTATTTAAGACAAAAAAATTTTTAAAATTTTTTGCCGGCTAGTATATTTCCACTTAACTGTAGGTAAGCATGGATATCCTAATTTAACAGTGAATCCAATCAAGATTTGTGCATCAATTTGTGCTTTATTTACTCGTAGTTTTGCAGTTTTGAGATAAATATGATAAACGGAAATATTTTTGATGTTTTCACTTAAAAAAAAATAAAAAATCTTGAATTTAGAATGAAAAAAATTTTTCCGGGCACTTAATTCGAAATATCTCCAAAACTATTGAGCAGATAAATAAAAAAAACTACTTAAAGCCAATATTATTCCATATATTTTGGTGTATTATTTATATAAATCGTGCATACCGTTCTCGAGTTATAGTGAAATATACTTGAGTTATCGGTTTATTTAGGGCGCAATATTAGACACACCCATAAAAAAAATCTTGACCTGATGGGAGAAAACAAAAAGTAGATTCGAGTTAAGCATGAGGAATTCCATCTTGTCTACATATTTACTATTGTTGTTTTTTTTTTTTTTTTTTTTTTTTGATGGAGCACGAAAAAAATTTTCGTTGGCCATTGTATTTTTAATTAGTCAAAAATAAACGATTTTAATATTATATTTTAATATTAAATATCTTTTTTTTACTTTTCGATCAATATGAAAACCAAACGTAAATATTGAAACATTGATATCATTTTTCCGTGAATTATGCACTATTTTCTACGAAATTAATCAGTGTTAAGGCTAAATCTAGACTTTTTATTTTGCTTTTAGCGTCAAATTTTTCGTTTTAGCTTTTAGCTTTTTTTCTAGCCTTCTTTTTTTCATTCTTAGAATAGCTTTAAAATGGCTAAATTTTATTTTTACAGAATTATCAATTTAATCATTTTTGTGTATTAATTTGCACAAAAAATTTAAATTATTTGTATGTAACGACAATTTTCGACTGCGGCGAAAAAAAACTTCACTATTAATGTTATATTTATAAATTCACTGATATACCAAAAAGTAATGAGAAAAAATGATAAATGAGTTTTTAAATAAAACAATACATTAGCTTTTTTTCTGGCTTTAGTTTTTTGGACATTTAGTTTTTTCTGACCTGACAACACTGCAATTAATCCAAATATATAGACGGACATTACCATTTTTCAAAAAATCTAAAAATGCATGTTTTACTTACTAATAAATAATGAAAATAAAATATGATTATCAAAATATTAATAGCACCTTTTCCTGAAGCAAGCTCCATTTTCGTCTTATTTAACGCCAATGTATGGACGGATGGACATTACGACTATGTCAAAAAATCCCATAAATCTAAAAATGAATTATTTACTTACTAATAGTAGATATAAATCATCAAAGTTTTGATACCACCTTTCGCTTGGTTAAGCAAAACTTAAATCCATTAAACTTCA
The DNA here is from genome assembly GCA_951394005.1 of Protophormia terraenovae. NCBI lineage: Eukaryota > Metazoa > Arthropoda > Insecta > Diptera > Calliphoridae > Protophormia > Protophormia terraenovae. The sequence continues at coordinate 97,986,909 of OX596075.1, forward strand.
GTCTGGCAACAAAAAATCCTAAAATTCTAAAAAAGCATTTTTTTACCTAACAAGCAATAGAAAAAAAACGGGATCTTTATAATATTCATATCACCATTCCCTGAATTTAATGCTTTTACTCCAAAGTAAAGTGCAAAAATTAGTACACAAATTATACGTAAATATAAGCAGTCGGTTTCATACTTTTTTAGAAGTAATTAAAAACTTGTAACGCTAAACCGTTTTTAAAGCAAAATTGTAACTCAGACATTATTTTTTAAACTATAAATTCCCTGTTCTGAATATTAAAAAAGTTGAAAGTAGGGATCGTGATTTCCCTGACTTTTTGATTTCCCGGGAAAGTAGGAACAATTTTTAGACTTCTCGGGATTCCAGGGATCCTGAGTTAAAAATTATAATAGGATATGAATCTTTGCATTAGCAGATTTGAAACAGGATTGTAAATGTAGAGAGAAAATTAAATTCGAATAATTGATTAATCTACTGAATAATTGAATACTGACAATTGTGAAAGAGTTTTGTGGGTATCAACACAATCCCAGCAAAAACTTGGTAATGACATGTAGTTACGGATGAAGTTACTTTGTAATGACAACAACATACTGTCTGCATTACATAGAAGTTGTTTAATAACTAATTATTTATAACCCGAATGTAAATAATTATTTATGATCAGATTTTTAAAAATATTAATTTTTATTGATGTTACCAATATGCAGTTACCAATTCAAATATTTGAAGAAGGGATACATAAATGAAAGGCAAAATTTGCGTATGAATCAATTTGTAATCTAAAATAGTTTATTTTTATTACATTTATTTTAATTACATTTTTGGTTGTTGTTAAGTTTTTTAAATTAAAATTTAAAAAATCTTCTTACAACAACAAAAAAATATTTTATATCCTGACATTTCATTACTTATTTATAACCTAAAATATAACTAGTTCCTATTGTTATTACTTATCATGACTTCAGTAATGCTTTAAAATCAATGCGCTGTTTAACAGCTTGGAAGTAATTAGTTATTGTAATGACATCTAAGTAATGTATAGGGTAAGTAGTTGCCTCTAATGTCATCACTGTGTTAAAATAATGAGTTATTCAGCTAATGTGTAAGTAGTGGAGAGCCATTATATTAGCTTCTTAACTCATTACATGGCAACCAGAGTTTTTGCTGGGATATATAGGCAAAAAAAAAATAATAATAATTATTACTTTTATTTAAAAAATATGAACCATAAAACCAAAGAGTAACAAGAGACGAAACTAATTGTCTAAAACATAAGTCGGTTGTCAAAAACCTAACTCATGCAACAACAAAATACATGCAATTAAATACATTTTGTTGTTGCCAAAAGAAGATAAAAACACATTTTTGTTTACAAAACAACAATTTTATTTAATTGTCAATCGAGAATTTCGTCTCTATGTGTTACTCTATGCATAAACCAATGTATTTATGACAGAAAAGAAAGAAATTTATTAAAAAATATTTACTCAGACAATGATATCATTCAATAAAATTTTTGACTAGTTTCGTAAATCATTATAAAATTTAAATTTATTAAAAGTCCACTAAAAAGAATTTATTAGTGGATGATGATCACTTTTTCGGAAACCTCTAGGTGTGATTCAAACGTGAGTTCAAACACTGTTAAATTGTTTTTAGCTTCAATAACGTAGTCCAATTTAAACGTAGTTTATATTTTGAAAATATTTTGAATAAAATGTAACAAATGATGACCTCATTCATATTTTAAGGTAGGTTTAAATTTAGCTTGAAAAAATATACTTTGGACCAGTAAGTTTCAATTACTTTTTTATTAATATTCCTAATAAAACATTCGATTTCATGTTATAGATTAGACCAGACGTTCTCATACATAACAGAGAATATTTTCTGTAGATTTCCAGTTGAAAATTATATGGATTTGTTGGACCCACTTTCTAATTCTTTTCTTAACTTTACATACTAATGGAATTGTCGTTAAGATTTAATTCCTAGCTGAATTTTTAGTTTAACTTTGTTGAAAAATTACTAAAATATATACATTTTTACTAAAATTCAAGCAGTTTTCTTCCATTTAAGTGCTTTTAAAATTCCCGCGAATCCCGTACAAAATTACCGGGAAAGCTGGAAATAAAAAATGTATAATTTCCCGGGAATCCCGGGACACATTCTCTAGTTGAAAGTTATTTTGCTTTATTTTAAAATAAAAATATCTCTAACTTTATTTAGTAAAAACCTGAATTTAAATTAAATTTTTCTTTTAAAAAAGTCCACTTAATTTACTTCAGTTTTTTACAAAATGTATATCTAAAAAAAAAAATGTCATCTAAACAAAAGTACAAAACAATAAGTGACTTTTTAACAATATCACAAATAAAATCCAATAATTCGCCTGACGTGTTCAACATGTTTAAATTTTTTTTTTGTTCCTTTTTTTCTTATACCACAGGCCACAAAGCATTTCTTCCTAACTTCCTTTATAAAAAAGGAAAAAAATTCATGAGAAAAAAATTGGTCATACCTAAAAAAGTACAAAAGGGTAAAAAAACAAAATCCAAGATACAAGAGTGTGTATAACAAGAAGTGTCAGTATTTAGAAACTGCCAACGAGGTCGTCACTTGTCACACAAAAGTCGCGTAATATGCATAAATATTTTATAAGATGTTGCACAAGAGAATGAATGAATGTTTGCAACACACTTGTTTTAACTAACGTCAAATAAACAAGTAACAACAAATCTAAAGAATAGAGTAGTTTAAGACCTAAATTACTTGTTTCTTTTTATATTTTTAGTGAAACTTTCCAACACACACACACACACACATACACTTACAAATTGTCAAATATTTTTAAAGTCAGCCGCAATATGGCATTTGTGAGGCCATCATACTGGCTGTTGGTAGGTAGTCAACACATAACGGACTTTAGTTGTTGAGAAAGACACATTTTTTTCAACTTTACTCCTTTGATAGTTAAATTTATTTCTAGGTTTATCCTTACGTGTATGCGATTTTTTTTTTTTTTTTTCTTTCAGAACGTTAAGGTATAAACAGAGAAGAGAGAGAAGATTATCAAAAAGGATGTCTTGCACTAGAACCATATAAAACTAAACTCAATTGTGGTTAAGCGAAAAAAAAAAAAAAAATTAACATTGTTAAAACAATATTCTATATGGACTTCACCAAAACTTTGTGTTAAAGAACTCTTTTTGGATAAAATATAAAATAAAAAAATTACACTATATTTCAAGTGAATATTTCAAATGTTGATTTTGGTTTTACTAACAAGGACTCTTTGGTGTGCCGTTATAGTTTCAAAAATCTTTTGCACACTCCTTCTTCTTCATTACACTTAGATTCGTTTTTTTCTCATAGTTTTCTCCTATGAATCGTTATGAACTCAACTGCCGCACAACCAACTTTTGGTGGCGGCGATGGTGGACCATATCTAATATACTGCTGCCATAGGAGATGACACCAAAGGAACCAAAAATATAAAGAAAAGAAAAAAACAGCAACACAAACAGAAAAACGGCTAAACAAAAAGGACTCAAACATTTATAAGTGAAAAAAAAAAAAATATGTGAGAAATTTTTGCATCACACACAAACATAAAAACAAATAGAAAATGGAATGTATTACGTTGAGAAAATATGCTGCACTGCAGCACGTCACTACGTGGTTAGCAAATTTATTATGGTAAACGGAAGTTTGTATAGAGAATAAAACTACCAAAAAGAAAAAAAAAGAAGAAGAATACAAAATACACATACCAGTGCATAAACTACTACAAATACTATGAATATTTACTTCTTGGCGTTGGATAAAATTTGTAACAACTAAACACACACATACAAACACATGTGGTGCAACAGAGAGAATCATTTTAAGCCTGCCAAGTAAAAAACAACAGCAACAACAACAATAACAGCGACGACAATTCTAGCAATAATAACACCAACAAATAAAAGAAACAAAAAATAAAAAATAACAACAACATAAACAATTTGTTTCTTTAACTATACCAATATATCTTTCAACAAAAACAACAACAACATTCGGAAGAACATAAAGGGGGGAATGATGCCCAAAGGATTTGATATGTAGAATTGAAAACTTTAGAGAGTTTCTTTGCAGTTTTAACTTTAAGAGGTCAATTTTGGTTACATTGGAAAGTAACAGACAATTGTTTTCAGTAAATAGGTTAAAGAATCCTGGTATAATCTAGACTGAGAAATAAGCGAAAAGGCGTATAGCAAAAACGCAAAATGCTATGAAAATTGCCCAGAGAAATTAGGGGATTAAAATTAAAATCTAGCTCCCGCCGAAAGATATAATAATTTCAATTTGAGGTATGTTTCGAAACCTCGTTTTTTTTTTTAATTTTGCACAGAAAAACAATCCCTAGAGTAAAGAGAACCGGTTCAAAACTAGTCACTTGACAGGTTCTCAGGGCTAGTGACCGGTCCCAGTTCCGGAACTTTATATGAGAAGAACCTGTCACTTTTACATGGGGTTGTCATTGGAGGTGTCGAATTAGCCCCTTGGGACTGGTCACAGGACTGGTCCAAGAGGACAGGTTTAGTGACGATTAATATAATACAAATTTTATAAAAATTCTGCAATTGTTTATTTTTTAAACATTTTTATATTATTATTTTTATTTTATAATTTTTCGTTAATGTCGATGGCGGCACCCCGAATCGAACCCATGTTCATCTAACGTATGTTATGTTTTATAGTCTTCAACACTAACCACTCAACCACTAATTGTTATTGTGCGCGAGTTGCTAATTGCGCACTTAACCAGTATGTTATAAATTGACTCTCAACTGTTAAATAGTGAGTGTGTTTGCGTCAACTGGTTCTAAATTTTAACTTCGGTGACGAGTTAGGTGTCAATTGGTACTCAACTGGTACTGAGGAACCAGTCCATTACTGCAATTGCCACAAATTTCCCGCAGGGATATTTCAAACTTATTAAAATAAGTTTTTAATAAAACTATTAACTAACTTTATATTGAAATTTAATTATATGATTTATAATTATTTTATTAATTTTCTAATTGATTTACAATTTTGTTCTTAAATAAATAGACAGCTGGTAATAAAATATGTTGAAAAATTAATGATTTGTCTATAAAAATACATAAAATATATTAAAGTAAATTTACTTCTTTAAGGAAAAGAAGTAATTTTATCACCTTGATGATTGGAGCAAAATCAATTAAAAATTAATTAATATTAGCAATTTCGTAATTGAAGTCTTTTTTACTTTTTTCGGTGTGATATTGAAAGACCACTCAAATAAAAAAAAATCATCAAAACCATGTTTAGGCAAAGAAAAAGTTTCGAATTTTTTCTCGGAATGGGTCTCAAAAAATTCATTATTTTCAGCTTGTTATGAAAAAAAATAATTTTAATCTTTTAACATAGGATTTTGGTCTTCCAGACAACAATTTAGTAATTTTTGTAAATTTTTATGTCATTCAGCGGGAGCTAGGTCATTTTAGATTCATGGTTTTTTTAGAAGAAAAATAATTGTCCTGCCCTAAAATATAAAAAAATATGTGTCTGATTGTATATTAGAGTGTTCCGAGAATAGCGTTTTTCGAGATTTCGATGTAGGAACATGCGTAAAAATTAGCTGAATATAGGAAAAATATAAAAAAAAAATTTTGAAATTGGTCTTCAGTTCCCTACCAGCGATTGAAAAATCATGGGTCCCATACATTTTGGTAAAAAGAAAGTTTCGACTTTTTAATCGATATGGGTATCAAAAATTTCGTAATATGGAAAAAATATTTGAAATATTTTTCCAATGGGATTTTCGTTCGCTAGAAGTCTTTTTACGGTATTTTGATGAACAATTTTTTTTTTTTAAATCTGGAAAATTACATATTATCAACAGTTCTTACTACAATGCAATTTTTTAAAATTTTAGTTTTAAAATGAATAAAATTATAAAATTCTTATAAATTTTTTTAAGAAAAATATCTTTTTTTTTTTTTTTTTTTTTGCATGATGTACTAAAATGACGTCTTATGGGCCAAAATATTTGCGAACATTTTTTTAAATATTTTTTCTATAATTGGCTTAAAATAACGAATTTTTTGATACCCATTTCAAGACTAAACTCAATGCTATTTTTTGGAGAAATGTTCTAGACCCGTGACATTCAATCGCTGGTAGGGAACTGAAAATCAATTTAAAAAAATTCTTTAATATTTTTTCCCATAATTTTTACGCATCGTTTGAGGGGTGTTCCTACAAAATTTTTGTCTACGAGACACTATAGTGTATAATGAAACGTTCTTTCAGACTGACTTTTTTCAACTTCTTGCCCAGAAATTTTATGTTGTAAGTGCTAGAAAGAATAAAGTAGAAAAATACTGTGTATCTAAGAAATCAAAATTCCCAAGAAAGTTTTTGATTTAGGAAGCCATATGCGGGAAAGAGCGGTTCATCCATAAAAAATTGTTTCATTAACATAGAAATATATGTGAATAAGTGCCTTTGAAAAATACTTCTCCCTTTCCTAAGAAAATACAGTATATTAGTAATTAGTAAAAAATAATTTAAAGAACTTTAAAAGCTCAGCTTTAAATAAAACGGAGTTTAAGAATGTGTGGGCTTTTTCGAAACAAAAAGTGGAGAAAAACAATAAAATCTTTAATTGTAAGAATTCTGGAAAAGATCAGATATTTCTTTAAAAGCCTATAGGAAATAATTTATTATTTCATATTTATAATTTAAACATAACAGTCACGGACTTTTTCGTGTGTAGTGCTTTTTTTATATATATAAACAAACAGAAATTTTTATGCCTTATAATATGTTTACAATTTATTTTCTAAATATTTATTATAGTTCATAACTTATACATTGTTTTCATATATTTTTGGGTCTTGTAATGAAAAGATAGAAAATTGTGCGTAATCCTTATATTGATACATATCCCGAAACGGGTTTTCGGTGATTCGGGCTTGAATAACTACTATAAAGATTTGATGTATTATGGTTCCAGTAGTCCAAAAATGGGCCAAATTTTAAATTCTATGGAAAAGTTTTTTTTTTAAACAAATTTTTTTGTAAATTTTTTTAGGCGTTTTTTCCACATAATTAATGATAACTCAAAAAGTAGTTCAAGGATCAATGTAAACTCGGAAACAAAAAATGGGCGTGGTCACTCACCTTACCGCCCACCTCCTATATAAAAAGGTGATGGTGGGTATATAGATTCGGTAAAGCCGAATATAACATTCTCGTTTGTTTTTTTTATTTTTTTACTAAGTTTATAATTTTTGCCTAACAATTTTTTTTCAAAACTTTCAAACTATTGATCGCATCAAAAACAATTTTATGCATCATTTAAAGATATTGTTAGCCAAAATTTTTTGTAAATTTAGTTTAACAAAATCGGACAAGTTGTTTTTGAGTTATGACAACATAACTGGAGAAATTTTTCAAAAAACTAAAATTTTGTGAAAATGAGCGAATTCACTTAATTGCGATTAAATTCGAAACGAATCAATCGATTTTTATGATCGATATCTCATTTTGTTGCTATTACATGTGGCTTTACGATAAAGCAATAAATCAGTACAGTTTATCTCGTTTTCGATTTTTTATGATTTTTTTAAAACAAAAAAACTTGCTATTTTCACGTAAAAAATATATTTTTTGTTTAATTTTTTTATTATAACTCCGAAACTAATGAGCCGATTGAAATATGAAGGGATTAAAGGTTATGAAAATATAAATTTTTCTAAGTTTATTTCAATAATATCGGACTAACACTTTTTGAGTTATCATTAATTATGTGGAAAAACGTCTAAAAAATGTATAATTTTAGAAAAAAAAATGTTTAAGAAAAAAAAACCTCTCCATAAAATTTTAAATTTGGACCATATTTGGACTACTGGATTCACAATACATCAAAATTGTATAGTGGTTTTTAAAGCTTCCAAAATTTTTTTGATTTTGTTGCCTTGTGTAATATAGCAAAATTTTCGAATTTAATTTGTCCTGAAATTATGCTCACATTATATTTTAAATCCTTAATACTTATGGATATAAGAAGTGTAGTTTCTTGAACTTCTTACAAAAATCCAAAAAAAAAAACAATGAGAAAAAAGTCGGTCAAGCCCGACCATATGATACCCTACACCATTGTGTACATTATAATTCGGGGAAGGGTCTTGACTTGGAGTCAGATGTGTACCGATACTCATAAGTGTAAAATAAAACATACGAATACAGAATATTACGTTGATGCTGACATTTATATGAATTTATTCACTTTTGGGTGATTCCCGAAAGAGGGCCTTATATGGGAGCTATGGTAAATTATGGACCGATCTTTGTAAAATTTGGCACTATCATTTATGTTCATATAAAACTTATTTGTGTCGAATATTAACTTGATACTAACATTTTAATGGGATTTATACCCGTTAAAGTAACTTTCTGAAAAGGGGTTTATATGGGAGCTATGGTTAATTATGGACCGTTCTTTTTAAAAATTGGCACACTTATTTAGACTTATATAAAACTTATATTTTCCAAATTTCATTAAAATGTTGCTATATTTAAGGGATTTATGATCGTTAAACCCTTTTCCGGGAGGACATTTGTATGGGGGCTAGGTGAAATAATGGACCGATCATAACCAATTTCAATAGGCTTCGTCCCTGGACTAAAAGAAACCTGTGTACCAAATTTCATTAATTTTGATTCAAAATTGCGACCTGTAGTTTGATTACAAGGTTTACATGGACGGACAGACGGTCAGACGGTCAGACGGACAGACGGACAGACGGACGGACGGACATCGTTAAATCGACTAAGAAAGTAATTCTAAGCCGATTGGTATAAATTAAGGTGGGTCTTAGACCAATATTTTTGGGTGTTACAAACATCAGCACAAACGCATAATACCCTCCCCACCTATGGTGGTGTAGGGTATAATTATAGAGAAATGTTAAAAAAGAATTTTCACTAATTTGTGAATAAAATTAGAATTTATACATTGATTTTTGAATGAAATACATTTGTCTTGTTTTATTTACAATAAATTTATCTTTATGGTGTAAGAATTAAAAAATGTGCATTATATGTTTAAGTATGGTGCTGTCGATATTTATGTTATCCATTCATCATAAGTATGTATCAGGTTTATGTAAAAGCCACAAAAATAACTATAATAATAATGATAATAATAATAATAATAATAATAATAATAATAATAATAATATTTGTATATGCCTTATATTAAAACAATATAAGCGTATGAGTAATGTTATTATGTTATAGTAAATATACGACCCTAAAAACTAACTCTGCTAAAAGTTAATTTTACCGAAATTTGTTACGACTACTTATTCATGCTCTTTAAAATCTTTATTCCGATAAACAAAAGGAAAATAATTAGCAGAAAAGAGTATACGTTTTGATACAACTAATTTCAAAATGGTGAAAAATACTTAATGCCTTCATATCACATATAGATCAATCAAATAGATTTTCTATTTAACTTTCTTTTTTTAATTGTTGTACTTTCTGAAAAAGTATGCTTAATATTTCATGTATGAACATTTAATTTCAACATTTTCAAAATCCTACCTAATTTTTTTTTTTATTCATATTATCCCTCAACCGTTCGCATTAATGAAAAAATTATAAGAAAGAAGTAGAAAGTAAATAACTAAAACTTTATAAATATGTACTAAAAATATTTATAAAAATTAATTACTAAACTGAAAATAATAGTGTTACATGTAACATTAATTAGAACTTATCAATTATTAAATACAATGAAGTTATCTGGAAAAAGAATAAAATCATAAATCAGAATTAAAACCAAAAAATAATAAATAAATTTTGCTCTATAATTTCTAAAATAAAATTAATAAATAGTAATTTATTTAAATAAAAACTTTTTAAAATAAATATTATTTTTATAACAATAAAACAAACAAAAATATGTATAAAATTTTCTAATCTTAAAAACACCTTAATAATATCCTCACACTTTTCTTCCATTAACTTTCAATAAAATTTAAATGCAAATAAAAATAATTATCACGTCAATTGTCATAAAAATCTCTTTAAATAAACTGAACTATTTATATAATTTTCATGAGAATGAAAATAAAAAATGAAAATTTCATTGCCAAAGTTTATCACACTAAACAAAAAAACTAAAAAACACGTATATAAAAAAAAGATAACTTGAAAGACTACAAATATAATAATGTTGCATGTTAAACCCGGCCCACTTAACTAATAAAAATGTTGATTTTTTTCCATATTCTGCCTTCCTCTTTTTTTCTTAGACAGTACAGAGGAAAGAGAAAAAACTAAATTTGAACATGACAGGCAGGATATTGGCGGCGGAAGTCCGACAATTTTTTTGTTATTTGATTTTAATATGCAAACTACAAAAACAAATAATGATGATGCAACACTAACAACAGAATAAAGGAAGGATATTGCAACAACAATATTAAACTTTAACTATTACAAAGACATTGAAAATATTTTATAAACATAAGTATATATTTTTTGCAAAGAATAAAAAGAATTGAATTGGCTTGTTAAAAATTCATGTTTAAATAAAAAGAAATATTTGAACAAAATTTTTGGCAATCATTTCTTTAGAGTAAAGAAAAAAATATCTATATTTTTATTTCACTTTTTGTTTTAAAGAGGGTGGTTAATAAGATAATGTCGTATATAGCCCTCAACCGGGTTAGAGTTTAACTGATTTATCAGAAATATTACTATTTCGCATTTTCAAAAACAAAATGCCATAAAAAGTCTTCTGGCGAAACAAAATCCCATGGGAGAAATATTTTAAATATTTTTTCCATAACCAGCATAAAATTACAAATTTTTGATATACATTTCGATTAAAAAATCGAAACTTTTTTTTTTCCAAAATGTATGGGACCCATGATTTTTCAATCGCTGGTAGGGAACTGAAGACCAGTTTTAAAAATTTTTTAAATTATTTTTTCGTATTCAGAAAATTTTTATGCATCGTTTGATGGGTCTTCCTACATTGAAATCTCGAGAAAGGTTTTCCTTGGGACAATTTGATGTATATCCGTTAATACACTACGATTGGACTGTGCCCAATTTGTGACAAATCTGTGCAAAAACGAAGATCGCAGCTTTTATCAGGGCTTGAAAAAGTCATAAAACGCGTTTGGAGTTTATGGATCGTTTTGGTTAATTCAAAAAACCAAAACTTTAGAAAAATATTTGTGACAAAAATTGTTTTTTATACCCTTCACCAAAGGTGTAAAGGGTATATATAAGTTTGTCATTCCGTTTGTAATTCTCACAATTTTCGTCGGAGAGCAAAAAAGTTTACATTTTCGGGATCCTTGTAAGAAATGATGACGATAGGACCATGTCCGTCCGTCCGTCCGTGTGTCGGTTGAAATGGCGTTTATGACGCCCACCGATAACTGACATATATAATATATATATCAAACGATCGGAAATGCTTTCGAGAATTTTTCTATTGGAATTCAGCAAGATCGGTTCATACAATGCGGAGATATGTTAAAAAACCGGTTTTTAGAACCGATTTTCCAGTTTCTGAAGCGTCTATATATACTAGAGACTTCGTTTTTACAAAGAAGTCTCGGACATTTTTTTCTAAATTTTTGTTCTGAAAAAATTAAATAAATCGGTTCGGTTTTATTTTTATACAGATCGGTCACAAGTATTTTTATAAAATTTCGGTTTTTTGAATCAGTAGGATCGGTTTATAAATGGCGGAGATATGCTTTAAAAACCGGTTTTTCAGTTTCTGAAGCCTCTGTATATACCAGGGACTTCGAATTTTTAAAGGGGGCTCGGAAATTATTTTCTGAATTTTTGTTCTGAAAAAATGAAATAAATCGGTTCATAATAACTGAGATATCGGGGAAAACGAATTTTTTATTTTTGAAGCCCTTGTTCAAGCTACAGATTTTTATTTTTATATAGATCAGTCATAAATGTTTTTATAAAATTTCGTTTTTTTTAATAAACCAAATTCGTTCATAATCAACAGAGTTATGGCCCAAAAACAAATCTGTTAAGAATATAAATACACACACAAACATGTTTATTAAGCATTGTAATGACTATTAGTGACGTTTTTTGTTTTTTGTATAGACAAGTAGTTTAGTTAGAAACAGCAGTCATATAATGAATAACAGTGTTGTTGTTGTTCTTTGTATATGCAGTCTGTACAAAAATAAATATATATGGAATTGTTGTTGTTTATTTTTTAAAACTAAAACATATCTGTTAAGAATATACATAAACACATTCACAAACATGTATATTAAGCATTGTAAAGACTATTAGTGACGTTTTTTGTTTTTTGTATAGACAAGTAGTTTAGTTAGCAACAGAAGTAATATAATGAATAACAGTGTTGTTGTTGTTCTTTGTATATGCAGTCAGTTTGTATATACACACATAAAAAAAGTAAATAAATATGGAATTGTTGTTTATTTTTTAAAAGCAAAGCCTGCTATGATTGTTTTTTTTTTTTTTTTTTCTTATTCAAATTTTCGTATTTTGAAAAAAATTTAGATTTATATATGTGAAAATATGAAAGCATACGTTAAGGCGAAAATTTTATTATTTGTCGGTAATATGGTAATATGATGTCGATAAGATGGTAATATGGTGAAGGGTATCAAAGATTCGACACAGTCGAATCTTTTTTCAATTTCATTTTTTTTTAAGATTAAATATTTAGCTTCAAAAAGTTGAAAATTTTATGTAGCTTATTGTTTTTGTTTTTCAGTGCTCATAAAAACAACAATTTGCAAAGCAGCAATTTAAAGCAAAACCATTTAGGAAAATATATGAAAACAATCTAAATCTTCTATGTAAGAACGAATTCGCTAGCTTGTATAAGAGCTTCGAAAAGCCGACAACAAGAACGACTTTTGCAGGTATCTTCATTTTTTGGTGATATCTCGGCTATTTATAAACCGATTTTGCTCATAAATATTCCCTACAATTTGATGTATAAAATATATATATATCTGATAACTGGGGCTTTCTGAAAACTAATTTCAACAGACAGATGGACATCGCTATATCGACTTCCCTATCAATAAGAATCCAAAATATATCTACGTACCTATTAGGGTATCCAAATTGTTCGATTTTTTCATTGTTCGAATAAAAATTTTAAATTTTGATAAGTTTTCAAACATTTTATTGTAAATGGAAAACAAAAACAACTTAACAGTTAACAATTCATTGTAATATATATACACAAAAACAAAAAGTCTAAATAACAATTGTTAGAAGCGATGCCTTTTATTTTTAATTGTTCAAATCCGAAATTAAAATGTTTAAGGATTTGGTTTTAGAATTATAACATCTAGCTTTAACATATATGTATTTATAAAAAAAAAACTTATCTGACCGCTCATCTACTGTTATCGAAAGGGAACCTTTAATATCACTTTTCTTTTTAGAATAAAAATGTCAATATACTTAATTCCATATTATGGTTTCACTTGATGGAGTTCTTAAATTTCTAGAATTCAAAATTCCATTTCAACTTCTGATTTCTTAAAAGCTCATACTGCTACACTTCTGCATATAATTTTTTCAAGGGAATGTAGAGTTTGGTTTTTAATAAATTGCAACATTGCACAGTGTCACATTTATACAAATTAGAACGACAAAAATACGAAAATAAAAGCATTTTAATTAAACTAATTATTTTCGCATGTATTACTAAAAATATCATATATTATGGAAAAAATACTTACATTTTTGGGAAGTGTCTATAGCGCGAATTGTGGATTTTAAAAGTTGCAACTTTTAAAAATATTTTAATTTTGTATCACAGAAAAAAATAACTAAAGTTATCAAGTAATTAAAAAGTATTTGTTAGCACATAACTAAAAATGTTAACAATTTTTATTATCAAAATGAGTTTAAATTGTCGTATTTACAATTTTACTAGTTAATTCCCAACAATTTTGATTGTTAAAATAATAATTGAAAAAATACATGTTATACACATTTGAAAATAAAAATTTCTGAAGTTTCATATTTTTAAAAGTCAGTTTCGAAATTTAATAAATTAAATATAATAAATAATATTTTGTGCAGTATATGAAAGTAGATTAGTAACTACTTACTTTTAACTTGATATGTATTCAATTACATAAGATCAGATTTTTGGAAATTTTACTTTTTATCTATCTTTTCATTTATATTATAAAAATTATATATTTTAAAAGTGGGTAAAACATGAAAATACATTAATTATTTGTTAAAGTTACGAAGACTTAAACAAATAATTAATCGTAAACACACCAGTCTCCGGTGAAGTCGAAACCACGACGTAAGCAGACAGAATAGCTTATTGTTACCAAATTTATAGGACACTTTATACGTACAAGAATTCATTCATGAAATCTGTAATTTGAGTTTATATAAAATACTACATCAAACATAAAATACGGTATAACTCTAAAACCAATAAAGGGGTACAAAAATGTACTAGAGGAAATTTGTAGGAAATTTAATTTTCTATAAATGTTGTATTAACATCAAAATACGTACTATGCTCAATAAGCTAGTTATATGCAAAAAGTGATACTGTTCGTTTAATTTTACTGTCTTGTGTACTAAATAAATTTTTTTTTTTTGTTAATATTTACAAAAATCAATTTCTTATTTCAAAAGGCTATTGGTAAATTATTAGTGTTTAAAAGTGGTAAGTATCTGAATATTACTAAAAAATTTCCACTAATTTGTATTGTTTCTCTTAGGCACATTAGGCACAAATTTATAATACCTAGAAACTCAACAGGCAACAAATTTGAAGAGATTGTAATTTAGGAAATACAATTACATAAAGGTAAGAAAAATATATTGGCTATCTTAAAACAATTTTTTAAACGTATTAAACTCTTAACAAATTTCAGACGGGAGCAGGTCTTTAAGGTCCGGTATTTTATTCAATTTCACTACAATGCGCTTCAAAAATTAACTCCAAGACTATGGTATGAAATAGTATGTCAAATCCTGATTTCCGCATATTTTCAAATAAATAAATTTCAAAAAAATTATCTGTTTTTTATTTTCAGTACTTACTTGTAACCGATAATGTAACTAGTTACTATTCATTTTGCTAATAATGACTTCTGTAATACTTTGAAACTAATGAGTGATTGAATAGCTACAAAGTAATTAATTCTTGTAACGACATCTAAGTAATGACTTTTTGAAATGCCTACCTGTAATGATATAGAGTAAGTAGTTGCCTCTAATGACATCACCATGTTAAAATAATGAGTTATTCATCAAATGTGAAAGTAGTGTAGAGCCATTATATTAGCTTCTTATCTCATTACATGGCAAGCAAAGTTTTTGCTGGGTATTTAAAATAAAATAAAATTTTATTTACATAATTTGACTTCAGCTTATATTTTGTTTCATAACTTCTAAACTAAATGAGTGTCCAATATGAAATTTTGCACAAGCATGAAGTTGAGTTGTATTAATATTATATAGTTTTTCTAGCATTTTAAAAATGTCGTCTTCGGAGGTATAATGGTTTATTTTTCTTAGTCTTATTTTGACCTTTGAACTTTCGATCTTAAGTAACTCACTATATATCATTTTTAAGGTAATGTCTTTGTTTCTTAAATTATAAATAAGCTCCTAAGCTGTAGAAAATAAAAAGTTAATTTTAGTAACTTTTTATTTTCTACAGCTTAGGAGTTATTAATAATAGGATTTTATTTTTGTCCATAACTCCTAAACTAAATAAGGCTCTAACTTAAAATTGTATATCAATATGGAGAATAGTTATGACAACAATATATAATTTGTTTAAGAATTTTAAAAATACCGGTTTTTGAGATATAATAGTTAAAATTTTTTTATCTCCAACATTGACCTTTGAACTTTTGATGTAAAGAACTTTGTGTATATCGTTATTAAGATAATATTTTTGTCTTTAATATACAGCAACAACTAGCGATCTACCATGTATATTTAAGAAGTTATTAAAAGTTAAATAAGTATTCATTTGTAAAGTTTTTAAAATTTTTTCGTTTTTTAAATATTTCCGGACCGAAAAGAAACAAGGGTCTGAAATTTCATGATTTTGGAAACACTTTCAATGGTCAATGCTTGTAATGAATTTCATTGAAATCTGATATGACAAATACGATTGCTGTCCGTTTTGACATGGAATCACTCTGACGCCAATAAATTTTCGTTAATGATTTAAACACGCGGATTCACAATTGATACTAAACTGATATCGTATTCAACTAATATGTGATTGATTTTTCTATGGGTGCGTATACCATTACTTAATTTTTGCTGGTTAACTGTTATTTTTACGAAAGAAAAAATTAATAAAATTTAAAAATAAATGTTATCCTTCGAATTTTCTGTTAAAACGCACGGAAACTTTTACTAAAATACGATGGCATTCCACAGCGGTTTTGGAACCGGTATTTTGTATACCTTTACAAATTTAAGCTCAGATCCTTACGCCTGAGTTTTATTTGAATAAATTTTTAAAATTTTAATGAAAAACTAAACAACTACCTTTATTGGAAAAAATTTGGCAATAATTTTTCTGTGTATACAAACATAAAATAGTGATAATGCTGCAACCATATTTCTTCTCAGCATGTTCCCCTTAACTATTCTAAAAATTAATTTAAGATAAGATCAAATCAGTTAAGGTGACATAACAAAAAGGCATAGTTCTTGAATAATTTTCATAAAATCCATATTAAAAATAAACATATTAATAACATTTTTTAAATTATGTATATGAAGATACTATAATATTAACTACAAACATTATGTTACATCTAATTATCAAATGATTCATTCAATTATATATATTTGTCTTACAATGATAATGAACTAATATTAAATATTTAATTGAACGTGCTATAAAATTTGTATTTTGTATATTTATGATGTGTATATTTCATATTTGTAATTAACACTTTCAAAACGTGAACATCGCACAACAAATCTATTCTGAAATAATGATGATAATTGTATTTTGCCATAAAATACTTAATCAATGTCACAATCGATTGCCAAAACTAATTTGTAATAAATTTATCCACTTGCAATCAACGACTATATGTATATTTTATTTATATATGAAATATTTATATTTGTTGTAATATGTTTGCAGAGCAGAGGTGAACAAACTAGGAAGACTAAAAGAAACTCATGATAACGGAATTTCATTATGAAATGTTCCTAACATTGACCACTTGATAATGTTCACCAAAAAAAAAAAAAAAAAAATTAAACAAACGATTAATTAAAAAGGAGACAACAATTAGTTCATCATTTCAAGTATAATATTTTGTACAATATTCATTATCCTCATTTGCTATATTCCATCCTCATTTTCATAATACTGAACCTCCCCATCTCTGGTCTAGACTAAATTTTGTAGGTGCACGATACCTCAATCTAGACAAAATCAACAAACATGCATGCATGCGATTAAAGTTATGATGGGGGAAATTGTAATGACTCATACTCGATTCAATAATAATTTTACAAACTAACAAAAATTGAAATAATGAAAAATCTAAGCACTAAAACTAACATACATTTAAGTATTTTGCAAGTGTTACAGCAACACCACCACCAGCGCCACCAACACAACATACAACTAACACAGCTGCCACTAAATGGATCTTCTCATATGTAGTACCAACCTAGCACTTGCTACATGTTACATACGAACGAACGTATTCGTACAAGTATCATTATGACATGTTAAGCAATTAAATTAATTTTAACTTGGAATATTGCAACAACAAAAAATATATATAATTTATAAAAATATACTTGGATGTTGCACATACAAAAAAACAAGAGACTCTTCGACAATCACCAATTAAACTGAAATATAGACAAAAAAATGAGACACACACCAACTCGATGGTTACAAGGCAACATAATAAGTTTTATAATTGCTAACCATACGATTAGAAATTATTGGTGGGTACTGTTCGCAAATGTATGTTGTATGTTGTTGATTTAAAGAGTCAGCAATATTTATTTTATAATTTCTATTTTGTGTTTTTTTGAATGTTCGTTTTTAGTTTTTTTTTCTAGCAACATTTATAATGCTGATAGTTGCAGTCTGTATGACGACGTGACAACAACATCAATATGCTGCTGCAGCAATAAACTCGTTAGGTGGTTGGTGGTGGTAGTGATGTTGATTATTATGATGAGGACGATATGTTGCTGTTGCGAATGGGTGGTTTTGTATTTGAGTTGTTGGTTATTTTTCACGTCTAAATATTAAATAATTTTTGTTTGTTATCATGCGAGAGTTGTAAGAGAAATTTATAGCAATGTTATTTTAAATAAGTGTGATAGTGATTTTGTTGTTGAAAAAGCTTGAACTTCATAACAATTATGAAGTCTGGGGGTTCTGTATATGGGTTAAGTACAAGAAATTGAGCTATTTCAATGGTTGCGTCTATAAATCCATTGAACAAAGAAAAGTGGGGTTAGCTGGACAATTGAATATTTGGGAGGATCATGGTGACCGTTATCACATAGTAGGCATAACATATTGGCGCACAATGGGATCAAACCCAAAATTTTTGGTAATAAATCTATATCTCCTAAGCTAGCAGTTGGATCGAATTTAAATGTATCGAAGTGTTGTAGAACAAGACCTACATGCAAAGAAAAAATATGGTGAATAGCAACCATAATCGAGTACTGTTATATTGGATTGTATGTTTGCTTGTAAATCATATTATGGTTAGATGTAGCTCCATAATATGGTTGAATCGCAATAAAAATATTGTTGATCTGCAACCATATTTTTGTTGTATATGTACTTGATTCATATATACAACACTGATATTTTATACAACACACATATTATTGTGAAAAACAATTATCATTTAAAAATTTTTAACTTTAAAAAACTTTTAATTAAAAAAAATCACCGAAAGTTGAACCTTTGAATTGTTTACTCTTTTTTTAAAAGAAACGAGTGAAAAAGATATAGTCGGTCAAGCCCGACCATATGATACCCTACACCATTGGGTACATTATAATTCGGGGAAGGGTCTTTTATTAGACTTGGAGACAAATGTGGACCGATACTCATAAGTGTAAGATAAAACATACGAATACAAAATATTATGTCGATGCTGACATTTATATGAATTTATTCACTTTTAAGTGATTCCCGAAAGAGGGCCTTATATGGGAGCTATGGTAAATTATGGACCGATTTTTGTACAATTTGGCACTATCATTTATGTTCATATAAAACTTATTTGTGTCGAATATTAACTTGATATTAACATTTTGTTGGGATTTATGCCCGTTAAAGTGATTTTCTGAAAAGGAGTTTATATGGGAGCTATTTTTAATTATGGACCAATCTTTTTAAAAAGAGGCTCACTTATTTAGACTTATATGGAACTTATATTTGCCAAATTTTATTAAAATATTACTATATTTATTTGATTTATGACCCTTTTCCGGAAGGATATTTATATGGGCGCTAAGTGAAATAATGGACCGATCATAACCAATTTCAATAGACTTCGTCCCTTGACTGTAAGAAACCTGTATGTCAAATTTCATTAATTTGGGTTCAAAATTGCAACCTGTATTTTGATTACAAGGTCAGACGGACGGACGGACATCATTAAATCGACTCAGAAAGTGATTCTAAGCCGATTTCTACAAATTAAGGTGGGTCTTAAACCAATATTTTTGGATGCTACAAACATCAGCACAAACGCATATAAAATAAGTTTAAATTTAACAGCTCCATACAAGAAAACAACACACGCTTGATGATTTTAATTGTTTTTAAAACATATTTTTGGCTTTTTTAATTCGGTACCCACCTTTATTACGAAAATTTAATTTGTAAAATTCAATTCATGCCCACTTTTTACATATTTTACCGCGATGCATCTGTTCGTGTTGTGTAATAAATTATAGCTTAGAAAAAAATAACAGGTACAGAATAAAATACAGATTTCGGGTATTTCCAGATAATTTTTTGATTGATGTTATGACCCACAAGACTTAAGTTTCTTTAAATCATTAAAACAAATACTAAAGATAATTACTAACTATTCAAACATTTCCCTCTTATAAGACTTATTGGCAAAGGAATACGAAATATTAATTACTAAGTAATAATTTCTTTTTAACAAAAATCCTATAAATAATTTTCACTCATACACTTTTCAAACCACCCTCCTACCATAATTTCTGTATGTACCTACACATGCAGTTTAGGTACATTAAAATTACCTTCATGACCATTAAGTTCATATACTTAATATTAATTATTTTAATGATTTTGAACATAATCATTAGATAGATGAGGTAATGTTCATGTTCACTCACAACAATTCTATACAAGTATATTTTTTTACACATGTAACTGTAAGTATGTGTGTATATTATTTGTCTCTACCATGTAAAGAATATTATTTTTAAGTTGATGACACTCTGGCGGTGTTAATTATAACAAATCTGTTCGCATGTCATTTGATGTTTTGTACACATTTAATAAACAATTTTCCTTAATTTATGTATAAATGTTGGATTTTTTTTAATAGATATTAGAAATTTAGTTAAGTACAACATATTAGGATTTTATAAATTGAGAGATTTAAATGTTAAAATAAATGTTAAAATAAAAGGTATTAAGATATAATGAGACAATTAAGAGTTAAATAATGACAGGTGTAAAGGAAGAGTTTTATGAAAGAAGGTATTAAATAATAAATGAGAATTAAAATAAAGATAATTGTGGAGTTGTATTAAAGAAATTTTGTAACTAATACCAATTGATAGATAGAAAATTCATCACCATCATAATCATTTAATAGAATTGGCTTTTAATAAAACTTATTCTGCAAATCTGATGAATAATATATTTGGGCATCAAAATTGATTAGAAATATTATGGAATACGTATTCTCTCTCTCTTTACCAATTTTAAGAAACTCAATTAGCCAAACCAAACATTTGGATAGCTTGTGGAATCTGGCATAGCCATAGAAGTTGTAAATGTGATTGTCAACCACTATCCGGTTCGAAGGACCATAAAAAATTGATGAACAAAACGATTAATACTCTTTAAAAACAGAATCATATATCGGTTTTTAAAAATCGAACACTATAAGAAATTCTCTCATTACGGCGATCTTTGATCTGTATCGAACAAAAATAACGTTTGAACTTATGAATTCATTAAAACAAAAGGTAATCCAAGAAGTTAAAATACAAAAAATAGTAAAAAAAAAAACAGATTTAGATAAGAAATGAGATAGAAAAAATCTTAACACACGTTTTGCCTCAAAACTTTTTGCAGAAGCAATATTAAAATTGTTTTTGTTCTACTTATCTTTGAAAAATATATCAGTTATCATTTTTAACCTTAGAATACTAACGTTATTTTCACCACTTTTTATTTGCCCCTATACTAATAATTCAAACCACTAAAAGTTTTATATTTTTGCATTTATATATGTAAAAGCACCTGATGCAATTTCCTCTGAAATTTGGTCGCATTATATATTCGGATTTCCGAGTAATAAGGTTTTAAAAGAAATTGGTATTATGTAAAATTTACGTACATTAGTATTGAAGGGTTAATGACAACCATGTTCATCTGTTGTGAGTTTGATAATTTTTTTTTTACGTTTTATTATTTCATTGAATCTGCCTTTTAGGCCTTACAATAAGTATATAAATCTTAACACATTTTCCAGGCCGTAGAAACTTAGACGCGTATAAACAGGCAGGGGAAATCTTTAGATTCTCAGAATGTATATCTGATAGGGAAATTAGTGAAGTAGTTAGTGATGGATAAGGTAGTATGGGCGTTGAATACCTTTGAACCTTACAAGTCACCTGGTCCAGACGGTATTTTTCCAGCCATGCTACAGAACATCCACGACTCGGCACTAACGCTTCTCACAGAGCGTATGTCTAATTAGGAGATATATTCCAACGAACTGTCCTCATGGGCTACTAGTAAATGTTTAGGGGTTAACCCAGAGAAAACGGAGTTAGTTCTTTTCACCAGAAGGTACAAAATTGAGCAGTTTAGGCTACCGGTGCTAGGGGGAATTAAACTTAAATTGGCAAACGAAGCTAAATATTTTGGAGTGTTTCTTGATAGTAAACTACCTTGGAAGAGGAATACACAGGAAAGGCTTAAAAGAGGTCTCAACTCCTACTACACATGCAGAAACTCCATATTTAAGAATTGGGGCCTCAAACCGATGGTAGTAAACTGGATTTACGCATCGGTAGTGTGACCAATTCTGACGTATGGATGTCTAGCCTGGTGGGAGGCAATGAGAATAGGAAGTCGTAGGAATCTTTTGCCTAAAGTCCAGAGATGTGCTTCGATTGACATTACAGGCGCCATAAGAAGCACTCCAGGCGGCACTTGATGTCATTCTGCATCTCCTACCCATTGAGGAGTTCGTGATGGGAATGACTGCAAGGAGTCTGCTTAGACTTAGTGAACTAGGACTTATAGGGTCAATTAGAATAGGACATTCCAAACTTCTAAACGAAATCAACCTCGGTGGACTTGCCCTTGCTCCCTCCGGGTATACAGATTATATGTTCACGGAGATTGTTTTCGGGGAAACTCCTACACTAATTATCCCAAATAAGGACTAACGGTCAGGAAAGGAGAAACTATTTAGTGGAGTATCGGTATTCACTGATGGATCCAAAATAGATATAGGCACTGGTGCAGGTGTTTATCTGTTTGAGGAGAACGTCAGGGATAGAACCAATCATGCATGGAATCGTAGAAAGGACTGCAAATTATCAAGGGTTCTATGGCCTAAACTTGATATAGCAGATACAAATCTACTATTAGGCATGAAAAGGGGAAACCTGAAAACCATGATAGGTATTCTGACAGATCAATGTCCAATAGGGAAAGTGACAGGAAATTGGGAGATAGGTTCCTCCGGTCTTAGAGACGGTGGAACATATTATATGTCACTGTCCAAGTCTACAACTAATTAGGCAGAAATGGCTAGGCAGTCGATTCGTCGACGAATTGGATAGTATATCGAGGATCGATCTGGGTAACTTAATAGGATTCGTCATGGGAATGGGCTTTCTAAGAGAGTGTCATTGGCTTACAGCGAACGAAATAGTGCGGTAGTATTTTTCCTTCTATCCTAAGTTTTTCAATTCTTCTTTGTTCTTTTCTTGGTCTTAGTTTTCTAATCTTTCCCTTCCTTCCATCACATCACTTTAATTATTAAATAGTTGTGGTTGCTGTAACCATGTTTTTGTTCTGCGTGCATAGACCCTTCGAAAACCAATTCTTGTCACACACACAAGTGTGAAAGACAAGGATTGCTTTTAAATATATCAACACATACATGGATCCACAACAAATGCAAACAATCATAAAATTTTTAAGAAAGATATACAGAAAAAAGTAATAAAATTTCACTTATCTATTTAAAAAAAAAAAATATTAATAATAACTAAATATGTTTAACTAAGTTTGAACAATTTGCGATAAAAGCTTCTTCCTTTCATAAAAGAGCATAATATGATTGCATATTTTTGGCCCAATTCATGTCACTACGCAAGAAAGTGGTACCAAAACTTGTACCAAGAGACGCCTATCTAAGTATTGCTTAAATATACAAAAGTTATATTATTCTGTGATCTGTATCTATCATCTATCTACATCTATAATTTGTTAAGAATTTTTTATCTTTCCAAACCTTACTGAAACTCCCACTTATAAAACTTTTCGTCCTACAAATTGTAACGGATTTTTCTTCTCTACCCAGTGCTTACGCGTTTTTTTTTTTTTTTTTTTTTTTTTGAGATTTGTTTTGGTTTTAAGCATTTTTGATTTGCTATACCTACCTACTAATTGTTTGCTCTCCAAATCTTATCGAAAACTGTTTTTACATTTCGGTCAGGAAGGTCATTCACATCGATTTTTTTATTATTATTATTTTTAGTACCGGTCCACAATTATTAACAGGTCCTGGTATTGGCAGGCTTATACTCTCGTGTAATATCAATTTAATAAAAAAAAATTTAAACTGTAAGATCAACCATTTCCAAATGTTTAAATGTTAATAAGTTAAGATTTTGCGATCTAACTCCTTATAAAATGGAGCATAAAATTGCTAATTTTTCTTCCTCACCAACCTAGTTATCCTGCTATTGGTATATTTATTATATTTAATAGTATTAATTATCCTAAATTATTCTCCAATCTCAACAACATATCAATGTATTACACAACTTTAGAATTACTTAACATTTGTTTCATTTATTGTAATTAGATTACTATCATTTTAATTTTTCTATTGCATTTTTTCCTCATTGTCCAAACTTTTACATTAAAACCATGAAACTCTTGTTGACTGGACAAAAAAAAAATAACTAAAATTAAAATAACGAATTGAAACTTTTAGCTCATTTAAATTCATGAAGTCGGTGGTGTATAAAGTAGTTGTGGAAACAAGAACAGCAGAAACTCACAAAAAAAACTGAAACAAATAAAACACTAAATACAATTACAGAAATATTTTTGGCAACATTAACAACATTTGGAAATAAAATAAACGGCTGAGCGTAGAAAAAAAAAATGGAAAGGAATCATGAGCAAAGAAAAAAATTAAAGCGGACCTTAGTTACGCTATAAAAGGAATTAAGAGGCAAGCAAGTTACTATCACAAAAATAAAAGGGAATGATCGAATGTTAAGTATCTGTACAGTGAAGGGAAACAAATTTGATTAGATATTGAAATTATTTGATCATTTGGAAGAATCCCTCATAGAAAGCTTTTTTTTAAATGAAAATGGGTGCCCCGTTAGGCTGGTAGTAGGTTGTCAGAAGATTGCGACTTTGATATAGTCTTCTTAAAAAATCTTTTCTTCATCTCTTTAAATATATCTTCTTCTGTTGCTAAATAAAATTATTTTAAATTCAATTGTAGGGTGTAACATTGCATATAAAAAATTTTGTGAACCACAGACTAAATAGTAGACATTCTTTTCTTTTTTTTTCAACAGATTTAAATGTTTGCTCATTTACTCTATTTAACTTTTATGTAACTACTACTGCAGCGGATGAGGTTTTTTTTCTGCATTTGGTTAAGGACAGCAAGATTTAGCTTTTTTTCTTTTATTTAATTTAGTGGGCACTCAACAAACTCCTAACTGTTAAAAAAAAATTGGACCTATGGCGCCTGATTTCAAAATTTATGAAGGGTGAAAATAATTGTTGGGAGTTGCTATATTTTATGGTAAAATTTAATGTCACTTAAAAAAGATTTAAAATGAGAAATATGGCAAAATGTTTATTAAAAAAAAAAAAAAATAGTAAAATATTATTAAATTTTATTAAACAACCAACGCAAATGATTATTTTAAGAATTTCGTTTTTTTCTTGCTGCATTATATGTCTTTATACACATGTTGTAGGATATACAAGATTTTTTTTTTTCAGCAATCATTGTTGTTTAATATTATATTACAGTGTTTAAACAGAAACATGCAACCAATAAAGACAGCATTTCCAAAAGTGGAGTTATTTTCTAAACAGTAATAGTAAAGGTATTTAACTCTTCAAGATTGAGGCATCGAAGGAATAAATTATTAATTTATATTTTTCAATTAACACAAATGTTTCATTTTACAACAAAATTAAGAATTGAGCATTAATGCAAAAATCCGCGATTACAAAAATCAAAAGAAAGAAAAAAAAACTTGTTAGTTTCAAACACTTTTTTTTAGATTTTTGACTTTAAGAGCTTGCCAGCACTACATGAAACCGTTTTAGGTCTTGAATTTTTGTTCTGTTTTTGGTGTATTGCTTATGTCAATCGTACACACCGTTTTTGAGTTATGAGGAAATATACTAGAGTAATAGCCTTACTTTAAGTGAAGTATTAGACACGCCCACAAAAAAAAATCCAGACCTGATGGAAAAAAAATATAGGGCATATGGTCATTCGAGTATAATAGGAACAACTAACGTTCTCCCCGCACTGATAGATTACTGCGCTCCCAAACCGATCCTCTCGAGTTTGTACACTTTCTCCATTGCTGAGGACTCAACCGACACACCCCCAGATGGAGCTTTATGCATTTACTCCGCTGGTTCAAGGAACGCTAATGGTGTTAGTGGTGGCATCTACATTGCTGAATTCGAGATGAGAAGGTCGTTTAGACTCCCAAATGAATGCAGTATTTTACAGGCCGAAATTATGGCCATAAGAAGAGCGGCAAATTGGCTAAGGTATTATAGGATAAACGGTAAAGATATTGTAATTTTTATCGACAGCCAAGCTGCAATCAGAACCCTGACAGGTGTATACACTACAGCAAATCTAGTCTATGAATGCCGGACATCCCTAAATGATGGCGTCACATTCAAGAATTGCACTGAAATGGGTACGCTAACACGGAGTCATCAAAGGCAATAACACTGCCGACGAGTTAGCAATGCACGGTACTACCCTACATGACGCTGACATAGATTGGTTCTGTGGTTTACCCCTGAATGTCTGTAGGAAGCGTATTGAAATCGCATTTTATGACATGGCACAACATAGATGGGAAATTGAAGCCACATGTCAGACTACAAGGATGATATGGCCCAGGCTAGGCTCAGCTAGGTCATCGTTACTTTTGCGCCTCTCAAGATTACAGCTGAGAAACGTCATATCAGCAATCTCAGGACACTGAAGATTTTGTACCCACTCCAATAGACTGGGCATTCAATCAAACTATTTTTGCAGGAGCTGTAACAAGGATGATGAGGAGATCGTGATATCTGGAACAAGGTTTTCTCGATAGCCTCACCGATTTATCGATCAGCAGCATTAATGACATTAACTCATTGGTGGCGGAATGCGTATGGTTTCAAGAATAGAACTCCAGCTAGGGACACTTCGAATGTCTATACAGCAACAGTTTATTCTACATCTTTCTGTATGCAACTACGACTGCGACATATCTCGTTATATTATTTATACAATAATCTGAACTTTTATACCTATTCCCACTTTTTCTCTTCTCCTTCCATATTCTCTGTCTATCTTTTCTTCTTTTTACAGGCAACACAAAAGACCTCTTAGGACCCAAGTGAGACGTAATCTGAATTTACGCGGCAACCTTAAGAACCTAACCTAATCTGATGGAAAAAAACTGAAACCACCAAAGTGCATCAACTTTAACTATTCGTCTTTGGGGGAGGATTTTTTTTGCCGACCAGCGTTAAAAAAAATCAGTTTTAAAATTATAAGATTTTGTTTAACCACAACGGGTAATGTCCGTCCGTCTACAGTTAAATGGGTTGAAAATTATGCATAATTCAGAGATGGGAGATATCAATGATTAATGATTGCGTATATTTATTAATAAGTAAAAAATGCATTTTCAGAATTATAAAAAATGTTTTTTTGTTTTTTTTTTTTTTTTTTTTTTTTTGCTAAATTTTAATGTTCATCCATCCGTCTATACACATGAGTTAAGTCATGATCACGTTCTTTTTTCTATTAACAAGTTAGTAAAAAAGTTAATTTTTAGAATTCTAAAATAATTTTTGGCAGAATGACATTGTCCGTCTGTCCGTCTATACATTTGTATTAAATGAGTTGAAAAGGGCACTTAAATCAGGGAAAGGCGATATCAAAATTTTAATACCTACATTTGATATTCATATTAATCAAAAAGTGGAAAAAAATACTTTTCGAATTTTGAGAGTTTTTGAGAGAATTCTAATGTCCGTCCCTCTGTACATCTGTTTATTAATTTTTGCAAACTTTCCAATTCAAAATCGTTTAACTTTAGATTCAATAAATATAACGACACAAAATTTTCTTTGTTCTGACCCCAAAAATACTGTTGCACTATGCAGACAGAATCATTCCGATTGCAATTGATAGCTCCTAATGTGCGTAACAAACCCTCCAAAGGATTTTTCGCTTGTAGGCAAAATTATTGTTTTATGACCACTTAAACTTTTCTATTTTTGCACCAAAGTAGTTTCAGATAAATATAAAAAAATATTTTAAATATGGATCGAAACTAAAATATTTTTACATAAATGTTTAGAGCACTTAAATGGCAATATTTCATTACAACTTTCTATTCATTTATCTCTAATAATAAGGGGTCATTTCTAATCCTTTTAAACAAAATTAAACAAAAGTCCATTAAAACTTGAGTTTAATGGGTTAAAATATTCTACAAAAATTTTGTACGTCGAATTTCACTAGGGGTCACCGAAGGTCCAAAGATCATACGATGAAACGTTTATTCAAAGAAATGAAATTTATGAAATTATTATTAATTTTTTTATGACTTGTACACAAATTTTAATTTTATGATATATTTCGTTGCTTAGTTTAAGGAGTTTATATAAGAAATGTGGGAAAATTTCATAATTTTCTTTTTTAACAACATATGATAAGTCGGATGAATTTTTTATCTTTGGAGTCCCCTAGTAAAATTTGACGTAGAAAATTTCTATAGAATATTTAAACCCATTCAACTCAAGTTTTAATGGAGTTTTGTTTAATTTGGTTTAAACGGACTAAAAATTACCCCTTATTATTAGAGATAAATAAATAGAAAGTTCTAATAAAATATTGCTATTTAAGTGCTCTAAATATTTATGTAAAAATACTTTAGTTTCGAACCATATTTATAATGTTTTTTTATATTTATCTGAAACTACTTTGGTGCAAAAATAGAAAAGTTTAAGTGATCATAAAACAATAATTTTGCCTACAAGCGAAAAATCCTTTGGAGGGTTTGTTACGCACATTAAGAGCTATCAATTGCAATTGAAATGATTCCGCCCCCACGCGATGAACCTCGATTTGTTGCATAGTGTAATTTTATTTTTTAACTGTGTTAAATTTCTTGTAAATTTAACCAATCAATAGCAAGTAACAAATTTATTTCGACTCTGCCCCACTGTTTAGAGTTTGCTAAAGCAAAGAAAATATCTGCACTTAACCCTTCTTCATACAGATGTTTCAATTGTCACATTCGTAACAAATATGGTCTGGCCAGATCAGTGCTATAATTTTATATATTTTAAAGAAAATTTTGATAATTTTCCTATATGATTACATCTGTATAACTATATTCTAGCATCATTACCGCATTACTTTGCAAAATGCAAACATTTTCCCTTCGATACACTTCATATTCTTCTCCATGTTTTGAGTCTACAAACGCATAAAATTTTCCTTCTCAAATATTTGAGGTTTTATCGGTATTACTGACATACTACAAAATGTGAATGAATAGGTGAGAAGTCTTAAAATAATATGTGTAAACTGATGAGAGCTCAGTTTAAAAGGTTTTAATAAAATAATACACAATTTAAAAAGAACGGATAACATTGCCAAACTACATAATTTTTTTATACAAAACATAACTGATCCAACCAGACCATATTTGGTACGAATGTGACATATACACCAATTTATCCTTATAACTGTCCTTGAGTTAGCTTCATCGTTCTAGTTTTTTACAGAATGTTAGAAAACAAAATTTTAGGAGGGTACCTGAAATTTCAAGTCTCTAGCTTAATTAGAAATACATAAAAACAACTTTTAAATCTGCAATTGGTCTGGCCAGACCAGTTTGTAAGACGAAGGGTTAAGCTGTTTTTTTTTTTTTTTTTTTTTTTGTATGAAATTTACGGAAGTTTTTTTCGAAAAAAAATTCTCAAATCGGGCTGTATAAGCTATATATACTATTTTTCAGAAAAATTTCAGAGCAATCATCCTGACAATTTTCAAAAAAATAACAAAAATATTAGGACAAAATATAATTTACAAATACTTGAAGAAAAGTACACTTAAATATCTGAAGAGTATGTGATGGCTTCCTTTCTTGATATAGAGGGCGCCTTCAATAATGTGAACATATCGTCGATTCTTATGGCACTGGATGACCTGGGAGTCGATCGGCGAATAAGGAACTGGACTGAGAACATGCTGAAAAGCAGGGCCATCAATTCCAGTTTAGGTCTGAGCACCTCAAGGAAGGTATTATCCCCACTCTTGTGGAACCTTGTTGTGAATAAAGTCATTTTTGAGCTTACGAATAGAGGCACCAAGGCAGTAGCATACGCTGATGATGTTGTGCTCCTCATCAGGGGAAAATTTCTCTCCACGATTAGTGAACTCATGGAATCAGCTCTAAGTGTTCTATTGTCATGGGCTAGGGACAACGGTCTGGGAGCAAATCCCACAAAGACCGAACTAGTGCTTTTCACTAGGAAATATAAGGTTCCGGCTTTCAAGAAACCACGTCTTGATGGCATCACTCTGGAACTTTCGAAGAAAGCCAAATACCTTGGCGTGATTCTGGACTCTAAGCTCTCGTGGAAACGTAATGCTGAGAGTCGCATGCAGAAGGCACTGTGTGCTTTCTATACATGCAAGAAGACATTCGGGAAAAGATGGCGTCTAAAACCGTATATCGTCCATTGGATGTATACTGCGGTTATTAGACCCATTCTTACCTACGGTGCTCTTGTATGGTGGAAGGCTGCAGGCACGAAGACACATATCTCTACTCTGAATAAGGTACAGAGACTAGCTTGTCTCTCAATTACTGGTTCAATGGGTTCCACCCCCCAAGCCAGTCTGTAGACTATGCTTGACATCCCTCCCCTTGATATTTTTATTAGAAATAACTCCGCCAAGTCCGCTTTACTGCTCAAAGAGTCGGGCGAACTCAGGCATTGCCGCGTTGGTCACGGCACTATATTAAATGTAATAGGCAGATCAGCTCGTATACAGGAGACTGACTATTTAATACCGAGAATGAATTTTGATAGAACATTCGATATCAGAATCCCATCTAGGGAAGATTGGGCAACAAATTCCATCTTTAAGGAATTTGCAATCTATGTATTCACTGATGGTTCTAAGACAGATAATGGCACTGGCTCGGGTATATTCTCTGCCATTAACGTGGCAGCGAAGCAAATTCAGGAATTTAATTTCTGCGCTTCGAACATTGATATATATGTGGACAGCCTTGCAACAATCAAGGATCTGAACTCCCCCATTGTAAGATCAAGATGTGTTGACGACGGTATACGCTCCTTAACTCAGCTAAGACACTTTCGGGTGGAGCTGATATAGGTTCCGGGCCATACAGGTATAAGAGGTAACGAAATGGCGGATGAATGCGCAGTAAATGCATCATCTTTGGACGAGGCACTCCCTTGCGAGGACATTCTCACTACCTTCGTTACTGTATCCAATAACCTTGATGAATGGGCGGTGAATGAGATAGAAAGCAGGTGGTCCTCAATCAGCACTTGTAGACTATCAAGAACTCTCTGGCCACTCCGGTCTCGGAGTAGAACTAGAGCATTACTCTCTCTTGATAGATCATCGATAAGGCTTCTAGTAGGCATAATAACGGGGCACTGTATGATCGGGCGCATGTCGGAACATATGGGTTACCCAGGGAATAGCTTTTGTAGAAGTTGTTTAGATGAGGAAGAAGAGGAATCCGTACAGCACTTGTTATGTGAATGTCCAGCACTGAAAGGGCGTAGACTGAGACACCTCGGTAGACAACTCTTCCATGATCTGGATTGTCTCAATGACATGCCACTTTCAAACCTGATTGGATTTGTTAGGAGTACGGGTTGGTTTCTGGATAGATCAACGGAAAGTTAGTTTTTTGTTTATGGAAAGGGAGAGGAGTTTTCTTCTCTAATAGGGCATCACAATGGACCTAATGGCCTCCGAGTGCACTCGCTATGGCGGGCGACCCTTATAACCTAACCTAAATTTCTGAAATTGATGGTTTCATTTTAAATGTTTACCTTAAAATACTTTTTATTTAAAATAAATACACTGAAATTTTATGAAAAAAATTTTTTTTTTACTATTTTTCAAAAATATAAAAAAATTGTTAACTTTGACAGCTCCTTATAACAAAAACAACATAACCTTGCTTCAAGATTTTAATTGATATTGATACATAATTTTGTGCATTTTTATCCGGTATCCAACTTTATTACAAAAATTTAAATTTTAAAATTCAATTAATCGTTACTTTTGACTCACTTCACCCCAACATGCATCTACTTGATTGATTTTAAAAAAATATGCACTCTTATTGCAACTCCCTTTATTTAACATAGGAGTATAAAATTCTTGCATTTCATATGAATAAATTCATATCAAAAACTACGCTCAAAAATTGCTAAAGAAACAACAGCAACAACAACAACAATAAAAAGCAAACAAACAAAATTATAGACATAAGATTGGCTTCTTTTGATAAGGTGTCATTAAAAACGATCGATTTTATTTTTCCGCAATGCGTGGATCTTTACATTCGACATATTTATGGGTTTTCTTGTACGTACAACAACAACAAGATGTATGATGGTTGTTGCACGAGTATAGTGCGTACTATAATATAATATTGCAACAACATAGGTCTTCTTCAACGACAAAAATGAATACAAACCCATACTTACATACATATATTTACAGATATATTAATACAACTGGAATACCACGCACCATGTGGAGGCAAGAATTCAACATATGCATATTCATGTTGCAGCTATATTCTTTTAGCTGCTGCTGTTTATTAAAGAGTATGATGTGGAAGGAAGAGGTTTTGTAGCGATGGCTACAATGATGTTGTTGATGATGATGCAGTATTAAATATGCATAAATACACGCACAAGTAATTCTTTTATTTTTTGTTTATCAACCAACTCTCTTCTTTCAATATGCACACGCATCATATAACAACATGCAACACACAAAAGTATTGCTTGGCTTATTTTTTTTTTTTTTTTTTGCAGAAGCTGTTATTCTTTGTGTTTTGTTGCAGCAGGTGGGTGATTAAATGAAATTGGAAAAAACAGCATATAAAAATATGTTGTTCTTTCGTTTTTTTTTTTCTTCGACCATCACCGGCAACACCAATGGCATCAATGACTGAGGCATATCAGTGGTCAGGAAGAAGTGGGTAAAAAAGGAAAATAGGAATTTGCTACTCGATTAATTACAGGGGCGTAGTTTGTTGGCTACTATGTTGAAATCTATTTTTAAACTTCATTAAAATTTTAAAATTCCTTATTCTCTTAAAATTGTTATTATTATAAACTCTATTGATAGCGGTTTTCTTACGAAATTTACAAATCGCTTTTAAGAGTCTTTGGATACGTCTGCTAAATATGGAGCTCGCCAAATATTCCATGACAAATTATATGTCTGTTGCTAAATTCAAGTTGAGAGGTTCGTTAGACAGTTAGCCAACACCCGTATGTCAAGGGAACTATAGATTAGCTAAAAATATATCTCTGCTAGTTAAAATGTCTTTAGCTGAGAGAGGTAGCTCTGAATCAACTGCTATGTTAACAATAAAAATTTCTATATATGGAACTACGCCAACACACTCAAAGTTAAGCAGGTGACAATGAATTCATGATAAATAGTGGAATTGGTTCAGATTTTTCACAGCCAGTATTAGAGTTAACAAATTTTAATGGATGATGTAGTCATGAACAATGTGTGGTTCCAACAAATGAATTATCTGACGAGAAGATGATGTGAATTACACACCAAGTACGTGCATATTGACCACAGTAAACTTTTTATACCCTACACGACCATAGGTGCGGAGAGTATTGCGTTTGTGCTGATGTTTTTAACACACAAAAATATTGGTTTAAGACCCATCTTAATTTGTAGAAATCGGCTTAGAATCACTTTCTGAGTCGTTTAAATGTGTCCGTCCGTCTGACCGTCTGTCCGTCCATGTAAACTTTGTAATCAAACTACAGATCGCAATTTTTAATATAAACGAATCAAATTTGGCACACAGAAGCCTTTTAAAATATGTTATGATCGGTCAATTATTTCACCTACCCCCCATACAAATGTCTCCCGGAAAAGAGGTTTACCGATCATAAATCCCTTAAATATAGCAATATTTTAATGAAATTTGGTACATAATAGGTTCATATAAGTATAAATAAGCGTTCCGAATTTCGTGAAGATCAGTCCATAGCTCCCATATAAACGTCTATTCAGAAAATCGCTTTAATGAGCATAAATCCCATTAAAATGTTAGTATCAAGTTAATATTCGACACAAATAAGTTTTATATATATGTATATTATAGTCCTAAGTTTTACCAATATCGGACCATAATTTCACCCCCCTTCCGGCTCTGTTGCTCAGAATTCTCCTGGTCCGTGCCGTAACCGAAACAAGTCCCGGTTAGGTCATGGAAGTTCGCAGAAAATTTCGTTACACCTCGCTGCCAATAACAATTAATTAACAATAGTTGATAGTAATAGTACTCAACTACTCCAATCTCCTCATTGCAATCACAACAATATATTCAGCAGCAACAACAACAAGTCGACTCTTATACCGTCGATTGCACTTCGGACACCTGATGAGATATCCATATTAAAGTTTAACTGCAATGAATTTCAGAGTAAAATTATTAAGGAGCATGAGAAACATGTGAGCAAGGTACAGCCTACATACCGATTTCTTTTTTGTCACTTGTCGGAAAGACTCTTGAGGGGCTTGTTTTCTCCCCACTTACAAATAGCTCCTCACCAGCATAGATTCCGTAAAATGTATAGCACGAGTTCTGCATTAAACGCCGGCTTAAACCAGCTGAGGCCTTCTCAACGGACTTTCACTGTGACATTTCACTTGTCAAAAGTCTTCGACACCATCAGTGGTGCCAAAACCTTCCTGCAGTCCATGTCAAGCAACTTGAAAAGGTGTTTAGTTAATTATTTGAGTGGCCAACTTCTACTACTACCTCTCGAAACTTATAGCACCTCCACCAGAATTTGAAGAGTTATTTCACGCGAACTATAGCACTATTAAGACAACAGACCATACGCCACTTATGCGGCTTGAAAAATGGTTATTTCAGTCAGATCGACAATTTCCTCACTGCATCACTATTTACCATATAATTTTAATAACATTTTTCCTCCCTTATCCCAAGTCCAATTGAAACCATATAATATCAATATTAGAAATGTAGGAGCCAAGTTGAAATAAAGCTCACTCCACTACATGAGGAAATGAAGGTACTAAACATCTGCATCAAATCATTTGCTTTTCAATTCACAGTAATGTTTTTTAATACATGCTCTCACATTGCTGCTAAAATAAAAAACAAAACAATACAAAACAAACCACGCAAAAAAATAAAATTTGAATTGAGTTGAATTGAAATTATGAAACAAAAACAAATCATGTCATGTTCTCTTTGAGAAATTGTTTGTCATAAGAATTTTTTTTCAAAAACAGTAATGTTTAACAAAAAACATAAAATCAAAACTGTGAATTACTGTCATTCCCTTACTTTAATATGAAAAAATGCAGGGAATGTAACAATTATTTATTTTTAAATAAAAAAAAAAGATTATGGTTACGTTTGCTTTAAAATTTTTTGCTCAGAAAATTTAATTATTTTTTATTTCAATTATAATTAATTATATCTTAAATGAAATAAAATTTATTTTATTTATGATATTTTTATTTACTTTTAATTACAAAACTATGTTATTTAAATTTTTCATTTAATATTTCCTTCACTTCAAATTTTGTAAACAAAAAACAAACAAATGACAGTATTGCATTTTATATTTAATTCAATTCAATTAAGTTGCAAATGATTTGTTGCTAAATTGTTTTTATGACTCCCTGCACAAATGATTTTGTTTGTTTTTGTTTTGGTTTCTTTGTCTTTTCCATACGTACGCAGTGCTACGCACACACAGCGAATTGATTTTAAGTTTAAAAAACAATAACAGTCAACAATTGAAAAGAAAGTGAATCATTAAAAATGAGTTACAAATGAATTGATGCAGATGTTTAGAAGGTACTACCCGTTAAGAAAGATCAAAAACATGCCACAAATTCCGCGGTCGCAAGTTACCATATGAATATTGTACTTGGACACCCACCGTCTATCACAGGCATCTATGCTACAGAAAACAAAAGTAGTTCCTAAAGAATTAAGGTCGGGATAGAGCAATAGGAATTATGCCTACTGACCTCGCACCATATATTAAGCTGAGGTATCTGAAGTCGCGAGTCTATTTCAAATGGCCAATATGCTTCAAGTAAACCTGAATTCGCTTAATTTTAGACTAACAAATCGAATAAAAAACGAGTGAAGATATATGTGATACCCTACACCATTACGATCCACACAATTTTTTATACCCTACACCACCAAAGGTGGTTGGGGTATTATGTGTTTGTGCAAAAGTTGTAACGCAGAGAAAAAATTGTCGGACCCCCACCTTAAAGTATACCGTTCGACTCAGAATCATTTTCTGAGTCGATTTAACGATGTCCGTCCGTCCGTCCGTCTGGTCGGCTGGCTGGCTGGCTGGCTGGCTGGCTGGCTGTCCATGTAAAGCTTGTGCGCAAAGTACAGGTCGCAATTTTGAAGATAATTTTATGAAATTTGGTACATATGCTTTTTTCAGCACAAGGACGAAGCCTATTGAATTTGGTTATGATCGGCCCATTATTTCACCTAGCCCCCATACAAATGTCCTCCCGGAATACAGTTTTAACACTTATAGATGCCTTAAAAATAGGAATATTTTAATGAAATTTAGTACATATAAGTTTTATATCAGCAAAAATTCGTCTGCCAAATTTCATGAAGATCGGTCCATAACTGACCATAGCTCCCATATAAACTCATCTCCCGAAAATCACTAACGTGAATAAATCCTATACAAATGTTAGCATTATGTTAATATTTAACACAAGTAAGTTGTATATAAGTAAAAACAAAATTATGTGGATCGAAATGGTGTAGGGTATCATATAGTCGGGCTTGACCGACTATATCTTCTTCTCTCGTTTTTACTTATATACAACTTACTTGTGCTAAATATTAACATAATACTAACATTTGTATGGGATTTATGCACGTTAGTGATTTTCGGGAGAGGAATTTATATGGGAGCTATGGTCAGTTATGGACCGATCTTCATGAAATTTGGCAGACGGATTTTTGTTGATATAAAACTTATTTGTACTAAATTTCATTAAAATATTCATATTTTTAAGGCATCCTTATGTGTTAAAACTCTATTCCGGGAGGACATTTGTATGGGGGCTAGGTGAAATAATGGGCCGATCATAACTAAATTCAATAGCCTTTGTCCTTGTATTGAAAAAAGCTTATGTACCAAATTTCATCAAATTATCTTCAAAATTGCGACCTGTACTTTGCGCACAAGCTTTACATGGACAGCCAGCCAGCCAGCCGACCAGACGGACGGACGGACATCATTAAATTGACTCAGAAAGTGATTCTGAGTCGAACGGTATACTTTAAGGTGGTTGTCCGAAGATTTTTTCTCTGCGTTACAACTTCTGCACAAACACATAATACCCCAACCACCTTTGGTGGTGTAGGGTATAATCATCATATAGTTAATGCGAAAGTGATTATAAAATCATTCAGACCTATTGATATCATTCGCTGTCATATAATCCTACAACGTAATGACTTCAAGGTAGAAAGTTCCTCAAAGGAATTAATATGGCATAAAATATGAAAAATCTTTATTATCAGCTCGGAATTAAACGTATGTATGATAATATTTAAAAAGCCTTTTCAGTCTGTTTTCATACACCATCATCAATAAGTTTCCTATTAAATTAAAGGTCACATGATTAACTAATTTCCAAAGATTAAAACTTTAAATTCCATATAAAATTCTTTACTCCGTACCTGTATAAAAGTCAAATTGTTTGTAACCCACACTTACCAATGCGGTTATATTTGCTATTGCCATGTTGTAAAGCTGGGAAGGATATTTGTTTATTATTGTTATTGTTGTTGTTGGTGGTGGTGTTGTAAAACTCTAGCCAACCAGACAACCAACTCAACTTAAGCAAAAACCAATATCAGATCAGATATTAAATCACACACAAATGTATGGCTATATAAACAGACACACAAACATAACTATTAAGCACAGACTTACTACAAACAAGGAATATGAGCTCTGACTCGATATGCAAATAACATCGTTGTCACTTGAGTACAAGTGACAAGTTGTGGTAGTTGGAATATGTTGTGGGTTTTTTTCCTTCCTCTCGTTTTTTATTATATTTTTTCCTTTTACTTGGTTTCAAGTACAAGTAGGTTGTTTTACACTCATATAGTGGGCGGTTATGGAACACGCGATTACTTATAAGGTACAAACTGAGAGTATTAAAAATCCTATACACTATCGTGATGTGAATACCAATGTACTTATTACCTGCTGTGTTACCATGTTACAACAATATTCATATGTTTTAATATCGAAAAATATTTACACATATGTATGTTTGTATGTAGTATAAGTATTTATGTAAGTAAGATGACGACTACAATAGTGCTGCTGATGATGATGATGCTTTAATAGCAAGTGATAGGAGTAGCAAAAGGATTTGTTGTTATTTTTGCACGTTGCACAAACACACGTAACAACAATTGTTTATCGGTTAACCACAATATGTAGGTACGTGTGCATCTATATATTTGGAATAAACGAGCTGCATGTAGTTGGACATAAGCTGAAAATAGAAGTTGATAATATTGTTGAATGGATATTTAATTTCAAGGTTATGTTTATTTTTTGTTTGTTATAGCCCTCCTGCCTCATTGAATTGTAATTAAAAATCAATGCGTAAGTGTACAGTATTTGATGCATAACTCTATGGTGGTTTGCGAATTACTCAAGGTTTTTATATCCCCAATATAATTAATGAATTTATTTGTCCTTAAATTAAAAATTGGTTTTGAGTTTTTAAAGGGTTATATTGACACAAGTAGATCTATGGGTTTTCCAATGGGTTTTGAATGTCTTAAAAATAAACTATTTTATTGATCTAACACCTTAAAGAGAAGTTTGAAATTTTTGTATTCCAAAGTACGATAAAATGAAATATTATACAGTAAAAGTTATTTAACCCAATAGTTATTATATCCCGAAAATTTGGAAAGAATTTTCGATGAAGATAGTCGGCATAAACTGAGCTACTTCGACCATTCTAGATTCAGCTGGATTAATAATAAAATTTGTCTAGCTAAATATATAAGTTTCTAAAAAATAAATCAAATTCGTTAAAGATGGAAAATTATGTAAATAAGTATTTTAATCTTCATAATGAAGCTTTTAACTTTTAAAATAAATAATTAAAATTGAAAGATACATATGTACTAGGGTGATCGATTATTCGACTTTTTGGAGAAACCGGTTTTCGAATAGTTCGAATACCAGGTATTTTGAAAAAAACGGTTGCACTTTTTTAAATTCAGAAAAACCCGTTTTTTCAGAAGTTAATATTTCTATCAAAACTACATTTCGTAAAAAAAAAATGAAAAAATCTTATATTGTTCAAATTAAAATTCATTAAACACAATTATTTTTGGAAATAACTATTAACCCATTAAGAACGAGAAAGAAAGATATAGTAGGTCAAGTCCGATAACACACTAACCATTGTGTGCATCGAAATTCGGGCAGGGGTCTTCGTTTTTCTACACCTGTGAAATTGTGGACCGATACTTTTATTAAATGTAAAATTAAACATTAAACGATACTAACATCTGTATGACTATAGGAGCTATTAATTATGGACCTATCTTCATGAAATTCGGCACACAGATTTAAATTTATATGGAACTTACATGTGCAAAAATTCTTGCTACATTTAAGGGAGGTTATTTTTATGGGAGCTAGGTGAAATAGTGGACCGATCATAACCAATTCCAATAGGCTTCGTTCTTAGACTATAAGAAACCTGTGTGCATTATTTCATTAATTTATGTTCAAAATTGTGACCAGTATTTTGATTACAAGGTTTACATGGATGGACATCGTTAAATAGACTTAGAGCCAATTGGTACAAATTAAGGTGCAATATTTTTGGGTGTTACAAACATCAGCACAAACGGGTATAAAAATTGAAAGCAAATAATCATCAAAAATGATACTAACTTTTACTTAGCATAAACAGAAACTATGGGTTAATATAGAAAAAGCTAGAATCATTTTATTGAAACGATTCTGCAGGTGAAACTTTTTTTAATACAACTTCTTTGAGAAATTAAGAAAATATTAGATAAAAAAAATAAAATATTTAAGGAGTGCGATCGAAAAAATCTTAACATATATAAAATTCAATAATTTGGAAACGGTTGATCTTAGAGTTTTGATTATTTTTTTAATTTAATTGATATTATACTACAGATCGCAGAAAATTTTAAACTTTTATACTTCTAACTACTACTTATGAACTTGTAGACCTTTTTTGGTAACCCTTCCATTAGAGATTTGATAGTTCTTTCAATAACTTTTTTAGAACAGTCTGCCCATCTCCTTTTAAAATCTTCGACTTTTTTCTTTTATTTTCTTTTCGATTTTCTTTTCACTCCACTGGTCTTAGCTTCGGACAATTTGGAGCATTTACCTCTATTGGTACAATGCTCCAAATTACCAAAAGTGATTTTGTTTTGCATAAAATTACCTTAAATATAAGTGGCTATGAAAGAAAGTGACAACAACAAAGAATTTTTTTTTTACGTCAAATAAAATTAAATAAAATATATTACACCCATGTCAGTCGAGGGATAGATGTAATATTAACTACCATAAAACATTATTAAAAAATTATATTTTTTTTATATTCTTTCATTAATCTCTTAGCTACTAATTATCATGTTATTAACTCTTAATGATCATTAAGTAATGCACTTTTTGATTTTGTTTTTTTTTTTTGTGTTGATGGGTGAAAGAAGAAAAAAAAATATAAACGAGGAAAAAATAATAAACAAACAAAAGCACAAGATCAAATTCTATTTTGGATCTTTTTTAATTACTCTTTTTTTTTTTTCTTTGTATTTTTTATTGCACTCAGTGAACAATTCTATTTTTTTTGCGTTTTGTTTTTTGTCACTTAGATTACCTTAAGATTATTATATAAAAATATTAGCATTTATTTAAAAGAATAATATCTTTTGCTTTGGTACCACTCCAGAATGTGTGGACACATTGTGCTCTCTTATGAAAGGTAGAAGCCACTTTTGCAAATATTTGTTTATGTATATTTTGGAATTTATAGAGTCGAATGCACAGTGGGGCAGAATCGAAATTTTTTGGAAATAAATCTGTAACTTCTGAACGGCTAGTTGGATTTGCACAAAATTTGGTATGTACGTAGCAGATGAGTGTACAATGTTAAGTTTGGAAGAGGAACTGAACAGATCCCTCAGGGGCGGAGCTAAAGAAGCTCAAAGTTGGGTACCTCTGACATACACATTTGTTTATCGCTTGCCAAATTTTTCTTGTCCAATTTCAAATATTTTTATACATTATTGTAGGCACTGATAAGACCTATCAGTGCTTGCATTTCCTATTTATCTCTTATAGTTTTTGAGTTATTTGCATTTGAATTTTTAAGTACCTCAATTTTGCATGTTCTTGGTCCAGTTTTATTCATATATATTCTAGTGTTTCTGACCGATTTCATTTGTTTTTTCTTTAGCTAATTAAAGAACAAAATAATCTATTGAATAAAAAAATTTTGAAGTAGATATCTTTACCGAGTCCAAAAATATACGATTTTGAATTTGAAAATTGCAAAAATTACGACTTTTTGTGTTTTTTTTTTTTTTGCCGATAAAGTATCTACACTCTTTTTTCACTAAAATAAAATTTTCTTTAACACCATATAATAATTTTATACTTTTCTGAAAGGTATCAGAGAAGACTTTTGAATAAAAATCAAGCCCAATAACTGGTCAAGGTACACACCCTCCCGAATTCGACCCATTTTATATGAAAGTTTTGACTTTAGTCTATATTTTTTCAAATCCCAAAGCACGAATCGGCAAATGGAATACAGTTTAAGAATCTGTAATATGTTGTTAAAAGTATTCAATCAAAATCTACGGGACTTCGGAAAAATGTGGATTTTATAGCCGGAAATGTGAAAAAACCCATTTTTGGGATTATCGGCGTTTTTTTGGGAATTGTGGGATTCCTTTTACAAAAATCTTAAAGTTTTTTTTTTTACTTTCTCATTTTATGCGATAAAGTCTACATCCACCGAAAATTTCGTTAAGATATCTTTAATAACAAAGATTTTATTACAGATAA
Source organism: Protophormia terraenovae (assembly GCA_951394005.1). NCBI lineage: Eukaryota > Metazoa > Arthropoda > Insecta > Diptera > Calliphoridae > Protophormia > Protophormia terraenovae. Next base: position 98,029,207 of record OX596075.1, read on the forward strand.
AATATTTATAGTTTCTCAAAAAAACACTTTTTCACAAAAATTGAGATTTTTTTATGGGAGTGTCTAAATTGCGTCCTAAATAAGCCGACTACTCGAGTATATTTTACTATAAATCGAGAACGTTATGCACGATTTATATAAATAATACACCAAAATATGTGGAATAAAATTGGCATTAAGTCGTTCTACTAAAAAAAAAAATGTTTTCATGCTAAATTCAAGATTTTTTTGTTTTTTTCCTGGAACTTCTTTTTTAAAGTGAAATCATCAAAAATGTTTCAGTTTATCGTCTTTATTTCAAAGCTGGTAAAACTACGAGTAAATATAGCCACGTATCATAAAAATTGATGCACAACTCATGATTGCATTCACAGTTAAGTTAGGATACCCATGCAAAAGGAGTGCGATCGAACAAATCTTAACACACGTTTTGCCTCATAACTTTTTTCGGAATCAATATTGAAAATTTTTTTTATCTAGTTATCATAGAAAAATACATCAATTATTATTTTTAATAAAAAAATAAAAAAATCCAAATAGGTCTTACAAATAATTGGCCACAGAATTTCTGCCGTCAAACTGTTTCTAATGCTATTAGACAGTATCAGGAGAATTTGGCCATTGATATGAAACCTAGTTCGGAAAGAAAAAAAGTTCCACATGATATTGGGAAGGCCAGAAAATTGAAAGCATATTGAAAGGAACTCCAAACACATCTGGTAGAAAAGCAGCTCAGTTATTTCGTCTTAAATAAAAAAATAGTTGGATTAGATGGAATTTAATGTGCTTAATAAGAATCAGCTTTTTCTTTTTTGCTATCACTTATTGATTTTTTGTTTTATGACCCCGCCTTAAGGCAGTCACACTTGTATAACTCGAGAACGGTTTGACCTATTAAGATAAATTAAACTCCAACATATAGCGATTTAAATTGTCTTTGAGCTGAATTTACATATTTTTTTGTTCAGTTAATATTTCCGTAGTTCTTTGGTAATTAGTAGCGAAAAAAATATTTTTTTTTTTTTTTTTTTTGAAAAATTGTGAAAATTTTGATCCATAACTGAAATTCTTTAGCCAATATAACATATTGTTGATATACCTTGAAGACAATTTTCGTATGCATATTTTGGTGTATCATTTATCAAAATCGTGTAAACGGTCTTAAGTTATAGTCTAAATTTGACAAACCATTCTCGAATTTTATAGTGTGACCGATGATTTAAATCGCCTCATATTTATATTCTGGCAAGATTTAGATATTTCCTTATGTATTAACCTTTTTTATATATTATACATGTATGTTACCATATAAATCTTATATATGCATATTAACTTCTCACAAAACAAAAACAGATTGTTTAAATATTTAAATTGTCTTAAAACAAATTTAAAATTCATAAAAAGTGTTGGCTTACTAACTACAATTGAACGCCGACAATCTCCTATAAGAGAAAGGGTTGTTTCTTCTATTATTGTTAAAACTCCAGAGTATAAAAAAAATATATTTTGCATAAAATACAAAACATTTATCATAATACCATGACCATAGACAACTATTTTATATATTACCCTTTCTTCCCCTCCATTTACAACCATTCAATAGTCGTTCAAAACAATTCATAAAAATTGTCCTAGTACATGACATTCGTTTAAAGTACATTTCGAATGTATACGTATGTATGTATACATTTTTGGTCAAATAGAGAGCAAACAGTTTGACTCATTTTGTTGCACTTGCAGCAGCACAGAATAAAAAATACAAAAAAAAAAAAAAAAAACAGTTTAATATATTAGAGGATGACAACATGGGCAGAAAAGAAACGAAAAATTGTTTAAACTTTTTTATGCTAATTTTATCACTTTGTGTGTCTGTCGTTGTGTCACTACCAAGACAGCACATAAATACTCATAATTTATTAATTTTGCTGTTGTTCTTCTCAATGAACGGGGGGGGGGAACAAAAGCCAAAGAGGAGTCAGCCCATAACGCATGAATAAACCATAATAAACATCGATATTGGAAACTAACTTGACGATGATGAAGATGAAGAGCACCAACAACAACAGACATACACAAAAAATAAAAGCTATAAAGGTGAATGTTATAACGCCAACTATAAAAGAAACTTAATAAAAAAAAGTTAAAAAAAAAGAAGAAGAAACACTTTTCAAGTCTGTCTGTGAATGGATAAAAAGGGTTTGAATAGGATGGAGGATACATTGGATGCCATAGTCGTACAATAAATGCAACAAGTGTCGGTAAATCATAAAAAGGTATGAATGCAACCACAAATGTATGTATTGTACCTGTTGTATGAAATGTAGTATGAAACATACAAATGCATGGTTAATATAGAGTGTTATACTTATATTGACAGAGGTCTAAGGGTGTTATTTGTTCAATCAATGTATCAGTCTAAGTTAAATTCTTTCCCCATTGTTTTCCCATTTTTAAGTAGAAATCAATTTAATAGGTAAAACAGAACAGATAAAGCAAAAATAACAAAAATCTATAACAACTCATATTCCCATCAAAAATCAATTTTATATGAAATTAAAAAATAAAAAATATGGAAAATGTTTAATTACTAGCGAAATTTTGTTCCTTACCCGATTTCCAAGATTTTTGATAAGTCCTTTAGAAGACATGCTTGCATGTACTACTTATCTTATATATTTTTCGAGTTATATACATTTGAAATTTAAAAAATCTCAATTTTACAAGATCTTGGTTAAGGTTTTTCCATATATAGCCAAATATTTTCAACCGATTTTATTATATTTTATGTAGTTGGTTAAAAAGCAAAATTATCTATCGAATAAAGAAAATTTTGAGTCGTTATTTTTATTGAGTCAAAAGTTCAACGAATTTGAATTGGAAAGTTTGTAAAAATTAACAAACAGGCGGACAGATGGATAGACATTATAATTCTTTAAAACAAATCTTAAAATTGGAAAAAAAAATTTTTCCACTTCTCGCTTAATATAAAAATCAAATAAAAGTATAAAATTTTAATATCACCTTTCCCTGAATTAAGTGGAATTTTCTACCCATTTAACACAAATGTATAGACGGACGGACATTGATATGCAGCCAAAAATTATTTTAGAATGCTAAAAATGCATTTGTATACTAACTAATAAATAGAAAAAATAGAACGTGATCATAAAAATTTAGATATCACTTTTTCCTGAATTAAGCGTCATTTTTGTCCCATTTAACCCAAATGTATAGACGGACGGACATTACCATTTAGCCAAAAAAAAATATTATATTTCTAAAAATTTTTTTTTTTTTACTTATTAATAAATAGGAAAATTAAATGTGATTATTAAAGTGTTAATATCACCTTTTCCTGAGTTATGCATAATTTTTGACCCATTTAACTCTAATGTATAGACGGACGGAAAGACATTACCATTCTGCTAAAAAAAAACCTTAAAATTCTAAAATTGAATTTTTTTTTAACTAATAATTAATAAACAAATAAAACGTGATCATTAAAATATTGATATCACCTTTCCCTGAATTAAGCGCCATTTTCGACCCCTTTACCCCAATGTGCAGCGATTGAAAGTCACGTGTCTAGAACATTTCGATAAAAAATTGAAACTTTTTTTTTTACTAAAATGTATGGTAGGGAACTTAAGATCAATTTAAAAATTTTTTTAAATTATTTTTTCTTATTAAGCAAATTTTTTAGCATCGTTTGAGAGGTCTTCTTACATTGATATCTCTAAAAAGGGCTTTCCTCGGGACACTCTAATGAACGCGTATAAGTATAAACCATTTAGAAAATTTTACAGGAGGCAATAAAAATTTCATAAACTCATAAAACTTAATAATTTTTTAACCTTTTTTCGATATTTGGAAAGATTTATTAAGCATCTATCTGTATACAAAGTGTGGCCAGAAAATTCGTATTAGAACATGCCATATTTTGCGGCTGAAAATAGTTTATAATTAAATTAGCCCCTATATCCATACATTTTCATAGAACTATAGTAAAAATTAATAAAAATGCTTTATTTTGATAATGATTTCATTAAAATTCGGACCAAATGAGCCCTATATATGCATTAATACGTATGCTAAAATTCACAGATCGATTGAAAACTGACCATAGGTCCCATAAGAGACCTTTACCGAAAATATTAAAAATACTGGGTATCGAATAATTATTGGATTTGGTCGACTACATGTTGCTTAATTTTTTTCGAATAAATTGTTGAAATTTTAAACAAAATCACATCTAAAGATCATCTCATATTATTTAAATATTCATCATATACGCCATTTTACTTCTTCTTAGTTTGATGCATTAATACTCAGAAGATAATACAATATTTGGCAACATGAGTAAATGTTGCATAAATGTGATATGTTTTCTTTTTATTCTGAAGTTAATGTTTCATTCGAATAATGGATTGTACTCCTTTTATTCAAAAACACGTAAAAATCCAAGAATAAAACGAGAAATAAAGATATAGTCGGTCAAGCCCGAAAATATGATACCCTACACCATTGTCTATGTATACCAAAATTTGGGGAGGGGTCTTAGATCTGTGGCCAATTTAAGACCGATACTTGTATTAAGTGTAAAATAAAACATACGAATACCGGATATTAAGCTATTGAGTGTTTCCAGAAAGTGGGTCTTATATAGAAACTATGATAAATTATGGACCGATGTTCACAATATTTAACACAAAGATTGATACTTATACAAAATTTCTTTGTACAGAATTTCATTAAAATATTACTAAATTTAAGGCATTTATAATCGTTAAACCGCTATTCAAGGAGGATATTTTTATGGGGGATAGGTGAAATAATATCAATAGGCTTCGTCCTAGTGGCAAAAAGATCTTACGTACAAAATTTCATTAAATTATCTTCAAAATTGCGACTGTACGGACGGATACTAACATTTTAATGGAATTTATGCCCATTAAAGTGATTTTCTGAAAAGGAGTTTATATGGGAGCTATGGTTAATTATGGACCGATTTTTCTGATCTGAATTAGATCTATTTTTTACTCAAATTTTTAAATGTTATCATATACAAAAAAAAAATATATAAAAATTAATTTCAATTACGAAATTGCTTATATTAATTAAATTTTTAATTGATTTTCCTCTAATTATCAAAATAATAATATTGATTAAAGTAAATTAACAAATTTTGATTTAAATCTGAATTATTTTTTAATCATATTAATTACAACCGTAATTAAAACTTTACTAAACATCAATTGCAAATGTCATTGATTTGATTCATATCTATTCCATTGCACAAAAAAGCTTCTTTCAATAAAATATCATTTTTAGTGCAAATATTTATTGCAATTTAACAAAAATTTAAATTCTAAAAATAATTTACAATAATATATTTACTTATTATTATTACTGACTTCATTTGAGATAGTATCTGAAAAATAAGTACCAAAAATAATAAGTTAGCACAAGTCTCAAAAATGACAAAACCTTTTCACTAGCAATAAATTTCTTCGCCTATTGAAAATTTTGTATTGCTCATATGAATTCGGACCATACTTGTTAATGTTGTTTTCCATCGATTTGTAAAGGGTTCCAACACGAAACAGAAGGCAAACCGAAAATTATAATTCATCTGAACATGCGAACACGTGTTTCAACGAATAACATAACAAATTTTGATGCAATGTTCTGCCAATTAATTTTTTTTTTTTTTTTTTTCCATTTGCAAAGAATGTATGACTAGTGATGACGCACACTGGAGTCAAATGCAAATTTGTTGGTAATAAAACTGTATCTCCTAAGCTACTGGTCGGATTAAATGAAATGTATGGAAGAGCTGTAGAGGAGGACATAATCATTCAGAAAAATCATCTTGTAGTCATCCTGTGATAACACAATATAAGCTATAGGTTGTTAAAGTTAGTCAACCTCGAGTATGTAAAAGTTTTAAAAAATCGTAACTTCTACAAATTAAGTCCGATTATGAACCATTTATGAAGTCTTGCCTTTTAAAATATTTAAAGACAATATTTTTTATTAACGGAACTTTGAGAAAAAAGTTAACAGATTTATTACCAAAAAATTTGCGTTTGACCCCACTGTGTGTTGGTGCAAATTGTAGTATTTCATAATATCAAAATAATATTGAAGTTGTCTAAATTATGGGTAAGCACAAATTGGTTAACTACTCTTTACACAGTGGGGTCAAACGCAAATTTTTTGCTAATGAATCTGTTAACTTTTTTCTCAAAGTTGCACTCTACATCCAGCATTGGTTGAAAATGGAAAATTTTAGAAAAAAGTTTCATTTTAATCGAATAAAAAAGATGTCACGCGAGCTTTTTTAAATTTATTGACGACATTTTATCAAAAAGAGTTGACTTAATAAATTTTACAAAATTTTAAAATAATAAAATTTATGCATACTTTAGCGATTAAATATTTTTTAATTAAATATTAGTAAACGCTATATGATCTCTTTTAAATTTTATTAAAAACGTATTAATGAAGATGCATATTTGGTAATTTTTTAAATAAAAAAAATTTTTGTCTTTTTTATAACTCTTTATTTTAAACCTCCTGAATAGATTTGTATGTCCCTAAAACCAGTTATTATTGGCACATAATAGCGTTGATGTACCATTAAAACATTTTTACTTTTTTTTTGAACCACAATAAATTTGGTTTGCTACAAACGGAATGATAAATTCAATATTATCATATATGATGGGGGGTATAAAAACTAAAAATCCATTTTTTAGTTAAACAGAGCAGATGAGCAAGAAGAACGAAAATCTTTGATCAAACATATCAAAATTGATTTTTGTATGAAAAAAAACTTAAACTAATTTTATATTTAAAAATCGAAGTCGCATATGTCATATTATGTTAATGCTGGAGTTCACATTGCTCATATATTAAGAATTTTTAACCAGACCAAAGCTTAATTCACTTCAATCCTTTACAACTCTGTAAAACCTAGTGAATGCATCCTATGTACCTACCATACACTCTCCAGTAAGTGCCAGACTTCAGCGCCTCTTATACACACGAACACTACCATGCATCCACCTATAAATATGTAAGTATTTCACATTTACAATAGGTGAACATACCACCAAAAAGGCGTTTGTTATACAGTTTGTACATCCAACCCTGTATTGGCTACTGGTTGGTGTTGTTTTATGTTTAATGTTGCTCCTGCTGCTGCTAAAGCTGACACAGGCTCTTCTACTTCGTGGCTTCTTTCTTAGCCAACAACAGGTATAAATACACCTTTTTTTCTCGATATATTTTTTTAACTTTTTGTTTGTGAAACATAACTGGAGCACAGGGTACATAAATAATAATTTCATCATTTTTGTGTAGTGATTTATTTGGTTGGCGTTTATAATGTAGAGAAGAAAAAAAAGTAAAAGACATAGATTGCAACAGCAATAATATGGTGCTTTAGAAAACGCACTTTACAGTCCATAAATGGACGTTTTTGTATGATTTTTTTTTTTTTTTTAAGTTGAAGTTCTAAAAGAAATGTATTTTTTTATTTGCTGTCTAAGTTGGCATTAAGTTGCTATATGCTCTGGTTTCTTCCTGATCATGTCATAATTGTGTGAACGATTTATTGTCATCTTTGGTGATTTATTTAATTATTCTTTGCCTAAGAAAAAAAAGTTTTATTATTTTTTTTTATTTCGGTTACATTTTTTGTTGTTTTTAAAAGGAGAAGAAATTTATATAAAAATTATTTTAACATTTCACTTAGTTTGGTGAAACAATTGCATAGTGGACAATTTCACTTCCGTATATTGTTGGTTGATTGGGAGGAAAGAAAACAGTGGTTAAGTATGGAGACAAAATTATTTAGATGAAAAAGAATATAATTTTGAAATTAATTCGTGGAAATATAAATGTCAAATATTAAAAAATTAATCAAATTTATATGTTCTTTTTCAAGGAACACCAGCATCAAAAGAGTTGACCACAATTTCCCGCTTAATTTTATTCAAAATTGTTTATACAAAAACTTATTTATGCAAAAAAATATACCAGGGAATAAAAGGTTAGGAAATATTAAAGAACATCGTTTTATTTTCTTCTCCCAAATGCTTGAACTGGATCGCAGCCTACGCAAATGATCTTTTGTTGAAATACTCAACAATATCACCGAGAGGAATGGGAAATTCTCCTTTAGTCCATTGGTTAAATATTTTTCACAAGAATATGACTATAAAAGAGACAATCTCTTTCGAATTTGGTAATATAAAAAGCTTTTAAATCGGAAGAAGTTTGTATAAGTTACGATTTCCTTAAACTTTTACATACTCGAATTAGTTAATTACAAAATATGATTTCTGAATGCGTAGGTCCTCCTCTCAGTGTTGCCAAAACGGCAGATTTCCCGCTAGATCTGGCGTTATTTTGTGGTATATAGCGGGTACTTTCCCTTAAAAATCGCTAAGTGGATTTTCTGGTTGCAACATTTTTCTAGCTGGCGCACAGTGTTCGATTTTCAAATGTAGTTGGCCAAAATTAATTACACAAAAACTATAAATCGTACAAAAGTAATTACTTACATATTGAAGAATTATTGGACAAAAAATTAGACAAATCCGCCTACCGCCACTATTAATTACCCAATTATGAAAAATAGTCAAAATTTAAAAATAGCTTCTTTTATAATTATTTTTCATTTGAAAATAAGTTTAATTAAAAATACAAAATAAAAATAATATAATTCATCATAATTTTTTAATGAAAGTATAAAAAAGTTTAGTAAAAAAAAAAACAAAATCATGTGGAATCTGCACCAATATCACTGTCATTTTCACTATCAGACTCTTGTATATTATAACATGCGTTTTTTAGTAGTTTCAATATATCTGGTGTTAAAGTTCGTTTTTTAACTGGTGGAGTTTTCCTGAAGCTGCAAATATAAGGATCTGATGATATTAATAGCCTTTTTATTAAATCTGCATTAGTCTCGGTCCGTGAAGTTTTCCGCGTGAACTGCAGTCTATAACGTCTATTGTCTTTATTCCTGGATTCTTGAGCTTCTTCAGATAATTGACCAATAGGAAGGATGCAATGTTCAATTATAGCTTTTCCGTGCCAAAGAACTTTGTGAACACTGACAGGCATGTAATACCAGGGATATAGTTTCAAATAAAGATTTCTTGTTTCAAATGTATAACTTTCGAATGCTTCCACGTTTATAGTATACCCAGATGCTAAGCATTCCAATATAACATGAAAACGTTTAATAAGTTCTAAACTTAACCCAGTTATTTGCGCAGATATTTCCGCATTTCTAAAAAATCGCCTGGCTGTATTGCCATCGTTAGTATTTCCCGATATCTGTTTAGGCATGTCTATCAATAACCCCATTTTTGATCTAAATTCGTCTTGAATATTTTTTTTTTTTTTTTTTTGTAAAACTTTTACTTTGTTATCTTCTCCACATTTTTATATCTATCCTGTAAGCTATATGTAGTAAACATTCCATGAATCGTATCCAGGAATGTAGAGGCGACAAGCCAAATTCCAAAACTCCAGGGTCTAAGGTTTTTTGTAACAGGGCTGAAGAGTTATTCATTTCGGAAGGTGACGAATTGTAATTCGATAAAGCAGAACAAACTTTTCCATCAATCATACATAAAATTAATTTCGGTTTTATATAAATAGTATTTTGGATATTGTTCACGACAATATTAACCTCAGTAGCAACTAGTTTTGCTATTTGGTCCTTAATACCTTGTTCTTCTTTTTTTATCAAGTCTGTTGTCTCTTTTGTAAAGATTAATTTTATAGGACGACAATAGCGAGAGGAGTTGGGCGTTTTGTTTTCATAAATTATAATTTTCTCTTCATTTTTATTAATTAAATATATTTGTACTAGTATAAGAGAAATACTAAACAAATTTTCATCACTACTACCTTCTTTTATCCATTTTTGCTTATAAAGACTTTGATTAGATCCATCGCATCCCTAGTCTATTAGGGATTGTAATTTAATTTCAGCATAAGATTCTGTTACTGCTATTTTTTTTTTTTTTTTTTTTTTGGGTAGCATAGTTCTTTTGATCGATTATAACTCATTGTATGTTGTTTTAACATTCGATACCTGTTTGAGGATAAATCTAAATCCAAAATCATAGCTAAAGCTTCATCCGCTGAAAGACCATTTGTTACCTCAATTGTTGACCTTAACTTCTTTCTGGATTTACCCCTTTCTGGTAAAGACAAAGCTAACTCTTCCACCAATTCAGCTGAACAGCGTTTTCCAGAGGAATGCAGATTTGTTTTAATAGTCATCACCATTTGTTCGGCACCTACTGAATGAGTTAATTCTTTTACTTTTCTTCTCTTGCTTCTTTGACTACAATCTTCAAACTCCTTTTTTGGCCTGCCCACCTTATGATCGTCTTTTGCAGTATTTACTGTAAAACTAGAATAATCTATTAAAACTGCTAGCCAAGCGTTATTGTCATGTAGGAATCGGGGTTTTGTTCTTTTAGCTTTTGTCCATCTTTTCTGAAACTAGCTGCACATATTCAAACAAAAAGATTTCAATTTATCAAACTGTATTTTTGTTGTTGAGCCGCTTACCAAATTAGATGAAATAAAGTCAATTAAACGATCGCAACGTTAATTTTTAACACTAGATGCCATACGTCGAAAATATTAACCGAATTCATCACAATTTAAAAAAAAATAATCAGAGGACACACTTAAAAGTTTCTGTTTAAAATGCAGTTTAATTTACACAAAACAGAATAAAAAATAAAAAATATATTACATTTTTTTTTTTTTTTTTTTTTAATTTTTTAATTCTTATAAATCGTTCTATAAATAAAGAATTACTTTTGAGACATCTTAAACAAAAATAAGTTCCTTTTCTAGCAAAGAAAAGTTCCACTATATAACGGTTAATTGCTAGATGGAATTATTCACCCACGATCTTGTAAGCTCACAACTTAAACAAAGGTATTCATTTAAAACATACATTTTTTAAAAGCAACTTACAAATAAAATGGTATTCAATTTTTTGTTCCCCTTAGAAGGATGGTGTATCTTTGTTTTGAATACTTTGTTTTGCAGGGTCTGTTTCGGGCAAAAAATTTTTTAATTTCTATTAAAGGATTATCCCTAGTTCTCAAAACAATCAAAAGTTGGACCCCAGCTGATAACAGAAAAAAGTATTCGTCTATGCATTTTTGTTTTTGACTTACAATTTTTTTTAAGAGCTTCCCTATTATATCTTTCAATATCTAAAACTATCTTCATTCAAATATATACAAAATACCTGTTTTATATTTTAAAGGAATTATATTTTGATATACAAAAAGAATTTTTTTAAAATATGGCATAGAAAATTTTTTATTCATGTACAAAGTTTGACTAATTTTCGAGCAAAAAAAAATATTTTTCTTTTGTATATTTTACCCATCATTCATGTTATCGTTAGAAGCATTCATTGATCGATTTCAGCTAAAATGAGTACGGAAATGTCTTAACTGAATAGTATATTTTAATAACCGAATATAATTTTTTTCCTCCTTTAAAGTTCATTTTTGGGGTTTTGGCCAGCTAAATTTTAAAATCGAACACTGTGTGGCGGTTTCTAGCGACTTTTATTTATTGTAAAACCCTGGTTTTGAAGCAGAAATAAGAAAAATTCAAGATATTATTTTACTTCTAAAACTAATTTATCTAAAATAAGAAAGTTACCAGAAACTCGGAAATTGTACATAAAATCAACTGTTTTTCTATAAAAAAAAAAAAAAATTAAATTAATTTTTTTTTTCTCAAAATGTTAAATTACCACTACATTATGGTATGAAAATATCTTTCAAGCCCTGGAGTATTATTTGATAATTCGAAAGAAAACGTTTTCGAAAATCAATGTATTTAAGACAGAATCGAAATATACAATAAGCCCCTCGGTTTGATTTTTTTTAAAGAATTACAAGCTGATTTTGTCGGCAAATGCTCTATATATCTATGTCAGACAAATATAGTAAAATCTAAGCAAAAAATATATTACAAGTTTTCAAAATTGATTTGATGACTCTGAAATGCATTCAGGTACTCAAAATTAAGATTTTGAAGGATTAGCTATAAATTTTAAACATGTTTAAAGAGAAGAAATATTTTAGCGGTAAAAATCGGCGATGTTATTTTAAGTGTAGGTGGTTTCTAGCGGTTTTTTCAAATACAATCTGGTGGGACATGGCCTCAAAGTTTTGGCAACACTGCCTCCTCTGCAACTCTTGCATACATTTCAATTCTATCCGATCAGTAGTTTAGGAGATACAGATTTATATCAAAAAATTTGCGTTTGACCACATTGTGTAATGGTTTGAAACTATTAAAAGTATGATCTTCAATCAGTATGCCTTAGTTCTTTGGAAAGGAAGGAGGAGGGAATACTAACCCGTAACATTTATTTTACCTCTCTCGTGTACGAAGCCAGAATTGTAACAAGAAAATTACAACGTCTAAAGGAGAAGGTTATAGTCTCAATCGTTCAATCTTATTAAAATTCTTTCCAACCTTATTTAACCACTGTCCACTAAACCATTTTTCTTTCCATTTCATTACTTTCAAATATCAATACCAATACAAAAAAAAAACGAAAGAGAAAAGCAAAAAAGTATTGAAATTCACACGCTTTAAAGCTTTCGATGATTTATTGGCTAAATGTCTTAAAGAAAATGGCATACAAAAACAACAACAGCAAGAAAAAAAGCAAAAACAAAAATAAAAAAAATAAGACTTAACGCAACTTGTAAAAAAATAATCTACTTTGTACTTTAAACAATTTCAAAAGATGTGTATCATTGTAACAACTTTTTCCAAACCAAACAAAAAGGATTCAAAGCTTTTTTTAAGACAAACATCCAAAGACGTTACAAAAGAAGAATAAGAAATCAATGTAGTTGCTGTTTTAATTTTTTTGGTACATTTCCAAAAAATGAAAATATCAACAACAGCAAAAAACAAAAAAGAAAGAAAGGAAAAAACAACAACTAAAATCATCGTTTTACTAAATGCTCGATTTTTAATGGAACTACTTAATGTGGCGCTTGTCCTTGTGCACAATAAAAACTTAAATGCACCATATACTCATACATATGTATGTAAGTGTGTGTGTATGTTAGCTTTACCGCTGTCTTTTGTTTTTAGTGGCAACAACAAAAAGTATAGCTTTCTTATAGTTTTTTTATTAAAGCAAAATGAATTGTAACAAAAACTGTAGAAAAAGATTTGTCTGTTGTTGGTGTTTCTTAAAGATGGTGAACATGAATTTTGGCGTCGCGACACGTTGGTTTTTGGCTACATTCTCTATGCCAATACTAAACAATAACAGCAAAAGCAAAAATAATATAAGAAAATTTAATATTTTACAATTGAAATGTAACACAAAAAAATATTGTTCGATTTAAGGCGATTTTTGAAATACTCTAATTACACTGGTCGAAAAAAATTTTTTTTTCGAGCTCCTTCAAAAAATAATATGTAGACTAGATGGAATTTCGCATGCTAAACCCGAATCTGCTTTCAGTTTTTTTCCATCAGGTCGGGATTTTTTTTATGGGCGAGTATATTTCATTATTACTTGAGAACGGTATGCACGATTTACACCAATGATACACCAAGATATGTGGAATAAATTTAGCTTTAAATCACTTTACTATCAAATTCTTATCCGCTCAATAATTTAGGAGATATTTCGAAAAAAGTGTCGGAAAAAAATTTTTCATGCAAAAGTCAAGATTTCATTTTTTACTAAAACTTTTTTTTTAAGTGAAAACATTAAAAATATTTAAGTTTATCACCTTTATCTCAAAGCTGGCAAAACTACGAGTAAAGGATACCCATGCATACCTACAGTTAAGTGGAAATACACTAGTGGGCAAAAAAAAATTTTTTCTTTTTCGTCTTGAATAAAAAAAATAGGTGGATTAAATGGAATTCAACGTACTAAATAAGAATCAGCTTTTGCTTTTTTTCTATCACGCATTGATTTTTTTATGGGCATGACTACTATGACCCCACCGTTAGGCAGTCACACTTGTATAACTTGAGAACAGTTTTTCCAATTAAGATAAATTGAACTTTAATATATAGCGAACTAAATTGTCTTTGAGCTGAATATATATAATTTTTTGTTCAGTTAATATTTCAGTAGTTATTCGGTAATTAGTACCGAAAATTTTAAAATTAATTTTTTTGAAAAGTGGTGAAAATTTTGATCCATAACTCTGAAATTCTTGAGCGAATAAAAAATATTGTTGACATACCTTGAAGACTATAGCCTAAGTTTGACAAACCATTCTCGAATTTTATAGTGTGACCGCTGAATAAGGTGATGATATTAGTCATGCACATAAAAAAATGATTACCCGATAGAAAAAAAGTGAATGCAGATTCTTGTTTAACTTGTCAGAGTACACCTAGTCCACCTATTTTTGTTTCAAGAAAAAGTAAAAAAAAATTTTTGGCCACCACTGTATTTCTATTCAATTGTATGTAACATGGGTATTTTTACTTAACTGTGAATAAAATTTAGATTTGAATATCAATTTTGAAGATACATACCTTATTTTATTCGCAGCATTACCAGCTTTAAGATAAAGATGATAAACTGTAACATTTTAGATGTTTTCATTTATTAAGAGAAATTTTAATAACAAAAAAATCTAAAGTTTTGCATGAAAATTATTTTTTCGGACACTTATTTCAAAATAACTCCGAAACTATTGAGCACATAAAAAAATAAAGTTCAGGTGATTTGAATATATTTTTAGTAGGCATCTTTTGGTGTATCACTTATGTCAATCTTACACACCGTTCTTGAGTTATGAGGAAATATACTAGAGTAATGGCCTTTCTATGGGCGAAATATTAGACACGCCCATAAAAAAAAATCCAGACCTGATGGAAAAAAACTGAAAGCAGATTCGTGTTTAGCATGTCAAAATACATCAATTCCAACTATTCGTCTATGGGGGAGGATTTTTTTGTTGACCAGTGTTATTGTGATTCTAAAGAAAATGTTGTAGTAACAAGGAAGATATTCTAGCAGATTGTTTAAGGGTCTCTCCGAGATCGAGGAAGTATGCTGGTGTTTTATAGAATTTCATGAGTTCATTTTAAACCATAATGTTATACAATTCAAGACAACGACACTCCTTTTACATGAAAACTTAATAAAATATGAAAATCAGTTCAGCCAACGTATTAGTTCGTTGATTTCAGTAACACGTTTATATTTTTAATAACAGAAGAATATATTCGTTGAATTTAAAAAAACTTGTCCGTTATTTTAATGAAATTGTACGTTGATTTAGAAGAACAAAAATTAAAACATTAAATAAAGTAGGGTAAGAGGGGGAACTTGCGCCACTTTTTTGTTTAAAATGTTGTATTTTAAAAACCGTAAACGATATCAGTAAACTTTCTTTAGTAATAAAAATCAAGATATGTTGGCTTATATTTAAGACCTTTTGATCCTTACCATAAAATATTTATAAGCTGAGAAAAAAATATAGTTGAGTATTGTTTCGGCACACATATCATGTTTATTAGATTTTATGTGGTAATTAAAATAATTTATATTATTGGTTTCATCACGATAATCAAATATTGTTACAGTAAACGCTCACAAATTAGAGCTTTCAGTAATTCGAACGTCCAGAAATTAGAACCAGTGTATGCAATACATTAAACGCTCTGAAATTCGAATTTAAAATTCTAATTTCCGACCGTTTTTTTTTTTTTTTTTTTTTTTTTTTGTTATTTGAACACAAGAAATCTCCAATTTATTTTTATTCTGTTTGAACATAGTAAAACTAAAAAGGGGAATCACCAAATAATATATGTTTACTCCCTATTTGTTGTTTTTTTTTTTTTTTTTTCGCATTTATGTATATTTGTGGCTAGTTTATTTGAAAAATTTGATACGCGTGTACATATTTTGGCAGTCTCTATTAAAAAGTGAAAGTGTATCATTAGAAATGTCAAATAAACGTAAAAAAACACTTTATCATTGGAAACTAAAGTCAAAATATTAGAAAAGCTTGACAAAGGAGTTCAAGGGAAGCGGTTTGCCCTGGATTTTAATGTGACAACATCTTCAATCAGCTACATCAAATCACATAGAACAGCAATATTAAATGCTGTTTCCAACACATATCAGGAGGCAAGCAATAAATCTTTGCACAGCGCTGAATATCCTTAAATGGAAAGTCGTCTGTATGAGTGGTTTTTAAATCAACGAGAAAAAAGTGTACACTGACTGGACACATACTTAAACAGAAAGCTAAACAAATATTTAAAGAGGAATATCCCGATAAAGATGAAAATGCATTCCGTGCAAGTGATGGATGGTTTACCAAATTTAAGAAACGACACGGTATCCGTTTTTTTAAAATTTGTGGGGAGATTCTTTCCAGTGATGTTGCTTCAGTCACTCATTTTATTCATCAATATCGTGCAATCATCGCTGAGATGGAGTTTATGGAATCACAGAATGTCGATGAAACCGGATTAGTTTTTCGTTGCCTACCAGACAGAACATATGTATTTCTCTGCTTTTGAAAAAAACGCCCCTGGACATAAAATTCAAAAAGACAGAATTTGATGGATCACATAAATTAGTTCCATAGGTAATTGGAAAAGAAAAAAAACCCCAGGTGTTTTAAAAGTTTCAATAATCCTCTGCATTACAACTTTTCAAGAAATGCTTGGATGACTTCTCGGATTTTTCACGAATGATTTCACCGAATATTTATTAAAGAGGTAAGTACAAATATTGATTTCAGGTTCAGTAATTTTAAAACATTTAAAATTTACAGGTGATCCGCTTTTCTCAGGAAAATAATTTGCCACCGAAAGCCATTTTGCTTATAGATAATTGCTCCGCTCATGCACCCATTGAGAAACTTAAAAGTGACGACGGAAACATAGTTGCATTATTCTTTCAACAGCAGCTTTACAACCAATGGATCAAAACCCTATTAAGTTAACAAAGCTCAATTACAGAAGTATGTTTCTTTCTCAATTAATTGCTGAAGGTGGTGAACTGAAGAATCATTTGAAATCCCATTCAATCCGCAATGCAATATTATTACTGAAACAAGCTTGGGATGAGGTACCACAAAGTGTTATAAAGAAATTTTGGTCAAAGTTTTCCAATTGGGACTCTAACCAATACGACAGCGAAGATGACGTGCCAATAGCGCAATTATTGCAAATAGATCAGGACTGCAACGAAGTTATTCAGAGAACTCAAGCTCTTTTAGAAGAAATAGCTCCAAACGATTGCATTGGTATAGAAGACATCGACAGATGGAATGAAGATGTGTTTGATGACGGATCTGTATATGTTCTCAGTAGCGATGGTGAGTCTTCAGATAGCAGCGAAGACGATGTTGTTGAAGTCTCACCAGTTGTCTCTAATACTACAGCCATTGAAAGCGTAAATAATTTAATAAAATGGTGCAATAACAGTGAATTGTTTTCCACTAAGCACATAAGCAATCTTTTGGCTCTCCGTATTGATATTTCGAATTCTATGAAACCAAAAATACAAACAAATATAACTGATTATATGTCAAAGATTAGTTGTAAATTTGGCCATTGTGCAGTCTATCCCTCCAATAACTTTTAACTTTATTATTTAATATTTTTTTTTAAATACATATGTAAAATATTTTAGTTTTTTGGACTGAATTGAATTAAAGTTTTTTAATTTAATTTATAAAAATACATTTAATGTATTGGACTGAATTGTTACATGTTGTTTTCATGTTTTTATCAAATAAAATTGAATTAAAAAAATTCAAAAGTGTTTTTTTTTTAGTTTTTGGAAGTAAATTTACTCAATTTTTTATTCGAAAAAAATAAACGTCCAGAAATTAGAATAATTCAGAAATTAGAATCGCCTCAAAAACAAAGCGGTTCTAATTTGTGAGCGTCTACTGTACTACAACCAAACTCTTAATAATATTAAGATTAAAACTAAATTATACTAAAGGCTCAAACAGCAATAGATCTTCAAAACCTAATCAACAAATAACCTCCGTTTATACTCAAAGCTTTTCAAAATATTCCTCAAATTTTGAAAGTATTAAAAATATTTGTAGCTAAAACTCCTTGCTGTAGCGTGCAAATAATACAAAAGAAATTGCTTTTATTTCTTAATGCATTTGTTTCTCTTTCTTACGAATACTCGTATGTATAGTAGTTGCTTAAAATCATTTGAAATTTGTATTCCTTTTTACTGTTGCCATTGTTGCTACTGGTTCTTTTAAAGGATTTCTTTTTAATTTTTTCCCCATCTTACTATAGTTGTTTTTGGAATTAGTTTTTATG